>DWMY01000155.1:0-41986 GCA_018249775.1 Heliconius hecalesia formosus
TCATTAAAAATCTTCATTGCGTTGCAAACATACATTATATGTATATCAAAACACGAACATAGTTCAGTGTGTTAATTAAATATTTTTGTGGTTTAAGCGGGCGAAGCCGCGAGCGGGTCGCTAGTTAAAAAATAAATAGCATGGGTACAAGAAGGGTGGTAAATGGAAGTAGCAAGGCAAGGGTGATAGTAAAGTCCATGGAAACGCAGATGCAAATGTTGTTAATTAGTAGATAATATAAAATGGTTATAATATACTGATTATTGCCATACTTTAGAGACGAACTAATTGCTTCAATAAAACAATTGAAGTAGCGATTGCTTGGCTAACTTAATCTTTTTTAACACAGCTTTGATAAGAGATGATAAGTATATACAAAATTTTATAGAAAATAAGTGTTATTATGAGGCTGTCGTGACACTTCGGCCGCCCGAAACACGATGTTTCGAAAATTTGCCTTTAACAAAGTTAACATTTCTTTTTATGTCTTAACATTAAGTTTTCTCAGTTTACGCTGCTAGTGAGGTCTAAAGAAAGCCATATATTAAATAATATTTAACCTGTGGTTGGTATAGATAGATCAAGTCCTAATCTTGGTCTCCAAAAAAATGTCCCTGGCACAGCACACTGCAAAAGAATGTTACAAGATTAAAAAATAAAATATACGTTTACTTTTTTCACATAGCTGGTACTTATTTGAAATAAAATTTTAATAGAAATTAAAAACATTCTTAATTTTTGCAAGCACTTTTGAACTTTCAAAAGAACGTAAAGCTTTTTCGGCTGTTTTGAATATGTGAGAAGAAGAAAAAACAATTGCTCCTTTCAATATAAAGGTTACAATTTTATAAATATTCTATTGTTAGCATACTCGTGTAAAAGAGGGTAGATTTAGGTGGAAAATAACTATAAAAGCAGTGGAATTTTGTCAATCGGGGGGCACTTGCTTGTACGTAACGGCACCTATTGGAAGGAAATTAGTGTGAAGTATTGTTAGTAGGTGATACATATCGCTTATTGCAATTACATAGTATATCTTTCAAAATAGTTTAGAATCATATAGACGATATGTGTTATTATCGTGTTTTTTTTAAAAACATTAACCACTTCCGATTTCTAACACTATATTAATAATATACTATTATATAAAATCCAAATATTTTTTTACTTATTTTTTATTTTTTATTTTATTTTTATTTTTATTAGGGAAACAAACAGAACATAAAATTCACAAACATTACACAATTTAAAATAATACACATTCCAATCAAGTTTCCACATAAAAAATTACAGATAACTGACAATAATAAAATATGATCAAATTAAAATTTATCAGATAAGAACACATGATAAAATATACTATTAAAAATTTTAGATTAAAAAATCAATTAAATCAATTTAAAAAATATATATATTAATTAAAAAAAAAACAAATTAAATTAAAAATAAATAATTAAATAAAAAAAAAATTCTATAAATTAATCACAATTAAAACATTTCATAAGTTTCTTTTTAAAATCATTAACATCATTGGTTATAAAAATATCAATATTGGCAAACAACTTATTATAACTGGTGCAGGCTCTATTGACAAAGATATTTTGTGCATGCTGGCTTCTATT
The DNA here is from genome assembly GCA_018249775.1 of Heliconius hecalesia formosus. Classification (NCBI taxonomy): domain Eukaryota; kingdom Metazoa; phylum Arthropoda; class Insecta; order Lepidoptera; family Nymphalidae; genus Heliconius; species Heliconius hecalesia. Next base: position 1,623 of record DWMY01000155.1, read on the forward strand.
AATGGCCGTATTAAATAGTATAGGATTACGCATAACTCTTCGCGGGCATCTGAAATTAATGCAACTTAAAAGGAATGGGGAGTTCACATGATTTTTAATTATCTTAAATAATAAAAGTTGGTCTTTGATTAATCTTCTATCGGCGAGTGATAATACTTTAAAACAATCAGTAGACTCATTTAAGGTTTTTATGACATGCATATCTTATTATTAAGGAAAAAGAAACCCTTATAAGATCACTTTGTCTATCTGTCTGTGTGTCTGTCTGTCAAGAGCCTTTAGCTCAGAAACGCTTGGAGATATCGAGTTGATACTCAAATCAAATACTTATGAACCCATGATTTCCTAAAAAAACGTATTCCTACATTTACTTAAAAAAGATATGGCCGTTTATATAGCAAAAAGCGTATTTCTACACTATAAAAGGAATCAAAATTAATAGGGTACTTCCGGTTGATCTAAAATTATGAAATAAATTATATAATAATGTAATAATAAAATTATGAGATAAAAAATTTAGCAGTTAGCATATACAAGTAGTATGTTACTTGTTTAGGAAAAAATCTGAAAACTATACATTCGTGGTTAAATTCTACACCATAGCCTTAAAATTGAGCCGCTAGTTCAAGTGAGGTATCAGATGAAAGGGTTCTGGCTAAGCTAAGCTTGAATTTCAGAAAAATCTTGAGACGTCCAATTTTTGTCTGGTAACCTCGGTGGACGAGCCCGATTCGCGCTTGTTATGCTTTAGATATTCTTGGAAAATGAAATAAACTTTATTCTTAAAATTCTTAACAGTTACTGAAAATTTCTGTGGTGACAAATTTACAATGAATAGAAATTTTATTATATGTAGAGATCAGATCTTAGACCTTTTATATGTATAAAAATATATTTTGATTATTTTTTTGAAGTGACAAATTGTTAAAATATAGTTTTTATTTTTCGTCCATCTCAGTTACTGTATGTGGTAATCGATGAAGAATATAAATTATTCACACGGAGACGTATCAACCAGCGATAACAATTATAATATACTAGTGGGCGCGCGCAGCACCGCCCCCTTATTTGCACCCTTAGGGGTGAATTCCAAAAAAAAAACACGAAACACGTGTTCAATAAAATACTTTTAACAGTAATTGAAATTTTTATAAATATCGGTGGCGATTTAAATAATTTTCCATATAAACTTTTAACCCCTATTTCATAACTTTAGGGCTAAAATTTTTCAAAATCCCTTCTTAGTGGATGCCATTCAAAAATAAATATCTATCCAAATTTTACGTTTCTACGCTACGGATACGGCTTTGCGTGCGTCTTATTACCTTAGTCAGTCGGAACATATCCTTTTATATATATAGATTATTAATCACAATCCACATTAGGACAGGGTGTCTCCAAGCACAATGGTTGTGAACTTAATCACATTATAATATAATGATTTTGATGAAATAATTATATTTTAATGACTTTTCCTTGCTGCTTGAAAACAACATTTAGAATTAATTTATTATACTTACTTCTGCCATCGGAATAGCGATGAAAAAAAAATAAAAAAAAAATTTACTATCCATTTTATACAATTTAGAAGACATATTAAAATCCTCTTTCACTCCTCCACGCGCTGCAGTATCACAATCGTCTGCGGTCGTGTGAAGTATCAAATGCATATCTAGTGCTTTGTTTTGAACACAATAAATTCCAAAGGCCGGGAAATCGATTTTACTACAATACAATCCTTTGAGTGTACGAGTTAGTAGCCCGTGGATGATATTCTTCGAATTTATTTGTTTTGTGTCCCAATGGTATAAATGTGCTTCTCATTGTTTTTTTTTTTATATTTTTAATATGATTTTTTTTATTAAAATAGCGTTTCATCTTATATATTTCGAAAGTTGTGATTTCCGACTAAATAGAGTCAAGACTTTGGAGTTCTAAGCCAGCGCTGCCCGATTTTTAACCCAAAATTAAATGTCCCGAACGTGACAGGCATAATACCGCTTTTCATGGAATATTCAACGCGTTGTAAGAAATCTTTTTTATTTTTTTAAATAGCTTCTAGTAACTTCAAGAAATATTTATAAATAAATAAATTTCTAAGTAAAGTATGTATAAACACCTGCACCTGCGCCACGACTTACCTCAGTAATTCCATTAATTGTGAAGAAAATTTTAAAGCGTGTTCATGTAATTCAAATTCAAAATATTCTTTATTCAAATAAACTGTTATAAGCACTTTTGAATGAACATATAAACTAAAAAAAAACTGAATGAACATATAAACTAAAAAAAAGCTACCACCGGTTCGGAATGCAGTTCTGCTGAGGAGAGCCGACAACAGTTGCTTTTTTTAAAGTCAATGCCTATTGCCTATAAATTAATCATATTAATCGTAATATCGAAGTTATTATGAAATCATTGAACATTTCATCAAATAGTCGCATTTCCTGAAATGTCCAAAAAATACTTAGAAGATATGATGTTACATCTTTGAATTATGAAATATTCATAGATTTATAAAATATTTCACAGATTTATAAAATATATATGATATGCGTGCTTACAATGGCAATAGTAAATTATTTAATCTATAGAGAATAAGTTAAATTTAAAAAAGTCTAACCTAACTTTAATAAAATCCAATCCATGTTAGTGATATATTTCTATGGCAATAGTGTTAACTGACATAGTTAGTTAGCTTATTTTTGGTCCGAAAAGGCGTGCTTAGGTCCCGCGCGCCCCTTCCGTCGAGGGTGACCTAACACTCGCTACTCCACGACGTGCCTAGCTGGCTCCCAGCGCCACTCGTAGCCGTGGGCACTGGAGGTTTAGATGGCGGGAAGGTTCCCTGTTCGAGTCTAAATTGGGACGTGTATCAGTAACAGGATTTCCACGTATAAAAAAGGACTTATATAAAAATGTCTTTATTTTGTTATTTTATAGAACAATTAAGTAATGCCTATATATAAATATCTACATCTTTTACGTGGAAAATGAAAGAAAAATTGTAATATACTAACAATATTTTGGCACTTGATTTTTATTTCGAACTCACAAATAATTTGTTTCTCCATTTGCCAAAACAGAAGAACAAATTTTTTGTTGTGTGTCGAACCTAAGTGCGGCGTTGAGTTCCGCCACTCAACACGCAAGGCCTCCAGAACTTGGCGGAAAGTGAGGAACGGTGGTCTTAGCACTAAGTTCCCTCTGCCTACCCTGCTGTGTGCGGGATACAGCGTGAAGCTGATAAAAAAAACATAATGCCCGGCCTTTCTGAAAATTATCCGTTTATTCCTTGGTTTGGACGAGGTAATATCATCTGCATCAAAGAACATAAAAGATAAATATATACTATTTATGTTTATAGCCATAATAGCATTAAAAAATTGAGGTCAGTCGTGGCGCAGGGGGACAAGTGTGTGACTGTAAGCGCGACTTGTTGTGTGTTCGATCTCCACTCGAGGATTTTAAATATTTATTTAAATTTTTATTTTGAGTGTTGAGGCAAAGCGCAGCCTTGGCACTCAACACGCATTGCCGCTAGAATTCTGCGGAAAATGGGGAACAGAGTGACTTAACACTGGGTTCCCTACGTTGCTGTGTGAGAGATACAGCGTGAAGTAAAGAAAATAATTATAATTTACTTATAAATTGTTTCCCCTTAAAAGAGCATCAATTGGAACACTTAACAATATCAAGATTGGTCGTTCGAAAATGTTACAATTGAAAGTGGACATCAGCGCCCTTTCCTATAAGTGGCCAAAATGCGAACTATAAAGGAATGAGGCAAACAGCAAGTAACATCGATCGGTGCTAGGTCCCCACCCTGTAGTACCTGCGCGCACTTCATGTTAAACATCTCTTGCTCACTTCACGTCTTTAGCTTCATGTATGAAACGTACTATCTATACGCATTTTTGTTTAGCTACTTCCATTAACAAAGATCTGACACCCGAAGGTCAGGAAATACTAATTTTTCGATCTATTATTACATCAGTCAGTCAACCGCGTATTGTCGACGAGGGCCTCGTACTCCTACATCAACATATATATTTGTGACATCTCGATAATCACACAAGTGTAAAGCTTTGATTTGTAAATCTGTGAACGTTTGTTGTTGTGAAATAAAATAAAAATTCATTCGTTTTCACATTTAATTTTAATATTCTAATACATATAAATAAATTATGAACGAATAATTTAAAATAGGATTTGTTATTATCCAATGGTGAGATTATAAATGTGAAGTGAAATCGACGCACGTCTCACGAAGTATTCTATTTGATTGCTAAAAGAGAACAGCACCACGTTCCGCCACAGCAAGCTGCGTTACTCCAACCACTTCCCATCAAGAGGGTCACCACTGAGAGCGCGCGAGCAGTCGGTCAAAGCAGCGTCATTGAGCCGCATCGAGAGCGGATCGAGGGCGGGCGCGGGCAGCGAGTGCGGTGGTGGCGCGCCCGCTGGCGGCGGCGTCCGCCCTGGCTACGGTTATGAAGCGCTCTCCGCGGCTAGCGACGGTAGCGACCAGGAGCTCGACGAAGCGCCGGAGTACGCCCCATTCGAGATGGAGCTGTCTGGAGGTGGAGAGTCTGCGGAAGGTCCGTCGTCTAGAGGTTCCGCAAAGGTTAACTTTCAACCCGAGGTTCAGTTGGAACGCCGACCAACGGGTACCTTTGCGAGCGCTGCGGCTGCAGCGTTTCGTCGAGGTCGCGGTCGTTCTATGAGCGCGTGGAGCGATATAAGTCGTTCGAGCATACGATTTGAGGAAAGGTGAGTGACATTTTACTTTAGCTATTTTTGGCTAGATTTTAACAGATTGAATATAAGGACAGATAGACGTCAAGAACACAGACATGCGGTAGAAGTTATCGTGTAGGATATTGTAAAAGTGTGCCAGTACAGTAAAGTCGCCTCTATGAAGAGATCGCAGGAAGCGACAACGTCATTTACTAGGGGGTTCTACGTACACTTACCAGTCTATATTAGACAAAACCATAAACGTATCATTAACATGGCGGGCGCATCGAGCACACGAGCACGCAGCACGGCCCTCAGTCACGGGCCACAGCCTGCGCAGTGGACCGCGGCGCACAACATCCCTGTGTGCAGTGTTTAAACACACACTCATTACTATTCGGCTAGCAAACGTTTTTCTTTTCAGATTTCTGAATTCTGATAACTGAAGAGATATATTTAATAATTACTATTACTGATATTTTTATTGATACCTCGACACCAGAATAAAGTAATGAAAATATAAATTTAAATAAATATTTCATTGCATTAAATGGGGAACGAACCCGCAACCATTCTCGTATACGGTCACACACTTGTGATCCTGCGCCACGACTGGCCTCAATAATAAATTCTTGATGAAATAAAACATTACATTCAATAGCCCAATACACCCAGTACCTAGTACACAGTATAGATATATAGCATAGTAGATAGTATACCCTGATCCCGTTCCATAGTTTCAGTTTAGTTTTTTCATATTTACAGTAGTAGTTCAGACTATCTTTGAGGTGCGGTACTCTGATATAGATTCCAGCTGATGCATCACAGTAAAATATTTTGACATCCTCTAAAGGGCCTCTACGTGTTGGACTTATGAGCTGTCCCCACGCAAGCCTTCCGGCGCACCGGGTACTTTTGAACCGGAATTATGAAAGAGAAACTTGATAATAACAAAACAGATAGGTGTCAGATAATGTAACTGTTGTTATTCGATGAAAAGATAGTCTGTATTCAATTATTATAATTACATCTCACCTCAAATAAATGGTTGAAGTAATGCTAGTCTTACAATCATATTATTATATAAAACTTATAAATATGGGTTACTACTGCAGCGAGTAGACGACTACAACTGCTACGACGGCTACAATAATCTAAGATCCGACCGCTGGGATCAGCAGATTGACTATCTGTTTTATGATAAAACAGGATTTTAATAAATAATAATTGAAAAAAATCATTTGTGAAATTTCCAAAGCAATGCGTGTTGATTGGCGGAACTCAACGCAGGGCTTTTGCTTTGGTGCCAGAACGAAGAAATGAAAACATTCATAAGTAATAATTAAGTCCCCCGAGTAGGGGTCGAACCAACAACCGTCGCGTTACAGTCACACCCTTGTGCCCCAGAGCCACGTCAGCCATATGCTCGACGATAAATAATAATGATAGAAGAATAGATTACAGTTGGGTTGCTTTGCAAAATTTGGCCGCAACTACCTTTATAAATAATTAAATTATTCCCCCATAAATCCCAACATGTTTTTTGTGTTATTCTAAAGACTAATCCAAATCCATTTTTTTTTTCTTTTAATGTAGGCAACATTACTTTCTTTCTAGAAGAAAAAAAATGGATTGCCAACTCTCAGTCAGCCGCAATTTATGGGCTGCCAAGTGTAAACAGCGTTTCTACTGTTTAAATGTCATTTTAAAGTTTGTTTACCTACATTATACTTAACATGCTTGCCTGTAAATTATTCGCCGCAAATAGAGGTTCCCATCATTCGTATGAACGTTCCCGCTTTGGATGATTGATAAAATATAATATAGTTAAAGTAAATGTTTATTTTATTTCTTTGTATTCGTTAGATGATGGTTCTTGAGTATAATAAAAGTTTTCTGTTTAAAGTTGAAATCAAGCTTAATTTCAAAAAAAATTTACTTCATTTTTATAAAATTCAGCGGAGTGTCTTAACACTAGGTTCCCTATGCTTACCCCGTGTGCGGGATACAGCGTGAAGCTGATAGAATATGAAAATTTTGCTTAATCTGTTTTTTAAATAATTTAAAGTTTATTCGAATTATTATTTTGATAAATACTTAATTATAATCGAACGACTGAAAGTTCGATATTGTTTCGATACTGAGACCAGAGTCTAAAGTTCGGTTTCGGTTTCAACTGAAAGTCTTGTTTCGATCGGAATATGAATTATTAATTTCAATTAAAATTAACTAATATCATATAATAAATACACCATGACCAAATTCTGCTAAATAACACATATCACTTTAATCTATTCCATTGTCATGTATAATTCATAAAAAATAGTTTTATGAAAAAAAAACAACAAAAAAGTACCCGTAGAATTGTAGATTCAAGTGGTCGGATCTCGTAATATAAACTTTTATTATACGCTTTAATTTACAAGTACTTGGACATACAAGTTCACAAAACAAAGTAACATTTACTAGAATTTTTAAATTCTGAGTTGAAACTAAACGCTAACCTTCTAGTATGCTTTACATAGTAGGTATACCTACAACAACGAGAGTTCTTAACGAACGTACGCAAAAATCTTTTAAAGCAATACTCATTTTAGCGTTGGCTTAACCTACTAATAGACAAAGAGATTCAAGAGGAAAGTGTATATTAAATAAATAAAATAAATCAGCTTCATGCTGTATCCCGCACACTGCAGCGTAGGCAGAGGGAACCTAGTGTTAAGGAACGGAGTGTTCCCCACTTTCTGCCGAATTTTGGAGGCATTGCGTGTTGAGTGGCAGAACTCAACGCCGCGCTTGTCCTCGACACCAGAGCGAAGAAATGGAAATATAAATTTAAGTAAATATTTCATCTCCTCGAGTGGAGATCGAACCCCCATTATATATATGTAAAATATTTACATCTTACTAGGCAAAGGCAAAGGTTTTAAAGAATTGTAATGTGATGTCGTAATAGCATATTTTTGTTCGGTCACCACTCAAAATTGGAAATATTGAAATTTGACTTCACAATCGACTTCATGCTGGTGAAGCCGCGAGAGGAATATACTTTTAGACAAAAAGCTGATTTACTTTTTATTAATCGACTTTTTTTATCAAAAAGAAGAAGGTTCTGTATTCGTTCTTTTATGTTTGTCCGTCCATATCTTCGTCAAAGATTTCGACCTAGAATATTTAAAGATTTGTTTTTTATTCGAAAGAGCGTACTTTCCCATTGGTCTTATTACTGCCAAATCAAATTTTTATTATGGAAATCGAGGGGAGTCCTCAAATTTTTTGCAGGCAAGCACGCATGTACTATGGGTTCCATACTATTTCTTATAGTAATCATGTAATATAATATTATTTCTTGTTTGTTGTTCTTGTATTTATATATTGTTAGAAATCGGAAGCGGTTAGCGTTTTAAAAAAAACACTATAAAAACACATATCGTCTATATGATTCTAAACTATTTTGAAAGTGATACTATGTAATTGCAATAAGTGATATGTATCACCTGCTAAAAATACTTCACACTAGTTTCCTTCCAATAGGGGCCGTCACTCACAAGCGAGTGCCCCCGATTGACACAATTCCACTGCTTTTATAATTATTTTCCACCTAAATCTACCCATTTTTACACGAGTACGCTAACAATATATATTTTTTATGTAATATAATAATAGTAATTTCTTGTAGTAACCCTTAACAATTAGGAGTTAGGGGAGGATCTTTTATATATTATATGGAATTATAGAAGGCTATTTGTAAACTATCAAGATATAATATAGATATAATTCATCAACCGCTTATGTTTAAGATCTTATTATGAAGATGTTAAAACTAATATCAATAACTTGAATTTTTAACCGACTTCAAAAAAGAGAAGCTTAACGCTTTTTGCAAAAACCAACAAAAATAAATTGAAGTTGTGTGGCTTTTCTGATTCTTTTAAAATTGTATGTTGTAAGAGCCGTCGTAATTTTTATTCAAAACTCTACTTTAAGCACAGTAATGCATTCATATTTGTTGTAGTGTATTAACAAATAGTAAATTGTAGAAAATAATACTTAGATACTGCGTAATAAAGAAAAATGAGAAATAATAAATTACATTATTGATACCTACATACCTATTTACTATATAAGATATTTATTTTTGATAGCTTCACTCAATCATTCCTCAAAAAAAATCAACGCTTGTAGGAAATTTCAATTTTCTTGCTGTTATATTTTCAATTATCAGCCTCGTTGGGCTGCTAATACACAAAAGTTTTGACGGGCTTCTTCTCTGACGATAATATCATTCGCATTTCCGAAATCCTTGATAAATTGACACGATTAAAAATGTATAATAAATAAACTTTATATTATAATTACTCCGATTCGGTAACAAGCTATGTAGCTTTCTTGATTAAGTATATAAATATCTTAATAATACCTATGTAAGTGAGACTAGGGGTAGGGTTAGAGGGTAGGGTTGAAAACTTGAAACATTTTAGTTAATAGCTTATAGGGAAAATTAGCGAAGCGATCAAAGCGAACGAGCAATATATTAATTGAAATATCGTATATCTGTGTAGTAACGGTCAATATTATTATTACTTTAAATCACTGTATTTTATAAGTTAAATCAAATTGGAAAAAAAATATATGTTTTACCCTGGTATGGAGGTACCATGCCAGGGTTGATTGAAACACCTCCAAATAATACAAACTATAACAAACAAATTTATTGTATTAGCTATTTAATAATATTTTGCGACTCTTAACATAATTACACTGTTGAATATCATATATTTTTTATTAATATTCAGGGCATTGATTGTTTTTTTGTTTTTAGTTTCACATTGTATTCCACATATATTAGGCAGGAAACCTAGTGTTATGAACATTACGTTCCCCATATTTCTGCCAAATGATCGAGACATTGTGTGTTGAGTGGCGAAACTTAACGCCGCGCGTTGTCTTTTCACCATAGCGAGAAAAAATCCAACAGTCCTACTTTTAAGTAGGTATAAAGTTCAGAGTAACGGTACGAATAAACTATACATGGTACACTCAGTGTCTCTATTATGAAAGTAATTTAAAATGATATGAAGGTAGGTAATTTAAAATATGGTGGATTTTAGCAAATTTTGAAAAAAGTAACATATTGTCGGTCATATTCTACAAATCTCAATTAAAATAATATAAAATTTACAAAACTATAGCTTTGTTGAAATTTATAATAGTTGAAAATATATGAACTCAAATAAATATATAAATATAATGAATAAATAGGTTTCTGCCAAAAGACACAATGTCACCTCTTAGATATACTCGAGCATAGAGAGCAAAGAGCGAGCTAAAATTCGAGTTTCACATTTTCGTTCGTTCCGTGTACGTTGTCTTGTCTCGGCCCAATTTTATTATCAACCACATTAGTAATTTATAGTATCTTTATTTGATGTAATAAAAATCGAGCATATGAAGACGTAACTTTGAGTGACATCATTCCAGGACTAGCTTGAATGTTTGTATTACGTATGGATCGCGTTACGCCGCTCGTCCTCCTCAGCATCTACATTTCCATGATATGAAGCTCTGGAATGTACCGAGGTAGTGCTATAAAGGAATTGATCAGTTCATGGTCTTGTAAATCGGCCTCTTCAGCTTGGGCCGCTATTCTGTCGTCACAGATGACAACAATAACAGAGACCATCACGTCGTTTGTACACATGCTTAGATATTGTGATCCAAGGTCAAGGTACCTAATTTTTGTCAAATAAAAAGCTGGTTCAGGACATATATATGGATATTGTTAAAGTCCGGGCTCCCGCGAACCACGTTTACTTATATCAGTATATAATACAATTCTGTCTATTTCACCAAAATCACCTTCAATATAACTACTTATTTATAAGAAAGTTAATTGGGTTAGAAACTAAAAGGGACAATCCAAACAATTTTTATTATTATTTTTTACTATATAAAACATTGCAAGAAGGTTTACGATGCTTTTACTTAGAAATATTTCTTAATAGACTCGCACGAAGAAAATATTAGCCATACAGCGAACGTATAGTATACTTTACATATATATTGACGTTTATAATTATGTAAACCTTTTGAAACTTTGTTTTACTTTAGTAAGCTTTTGTTTTTCCTTTGCCCATAGCTTGAGTTTCAGACTAAAGTTGATGAAAACAAATATATTATTCACTGATTTTGGGTTGTTAAAATTAAATAAATATTTAATAATTCTTAAGATATAATTATTAAGTTAGCAAATTAGTAATAGTATGGACGCCCTTGCAGTGTGAACTGTTAAATGAGAATCAAAACCCACCACAAGTAATTACGCGTTACCTTTGAAACTATCCAATTAATTTCAAAAGGTTTGGTTTTCAATAGTAGACAGGGTGACTCAAGATGAACATTTCTTCCTATATATATTAGTAGCATATTATTTTAGAGCTGTTCTAGCTGGTAAAGACACGAGGAGAATACTATACCTACACATATTAAATCATATGAGTATAACACAAAAATCTTTTATATTGCTTTATACATATTAAAAGATCAAATTTATAAAATATTCCAGAAAAATGGTAGTAATTTTGATTGACATATTTCTGGAATGTCTTAAAACGAAGTGGAATTCCAAATAAAATACGGAATAGAAAAGTCAAGTACATCGAAGGATCACAGTGCGACGAGATTAGTTAGGGCATAGAGGGTGATGGCGAGGCGTAGTGTGGCGACAATGAGAGGAACGGGATGGGGGGCTCGTCGGTGGGTCGGGGGGCAGGGCAGGGCATCTCATGGCGCCTCGCGAGCGGGCTCGGAGCTTAAATCACATTCGGCGTTGCTGGCGCGCCACGCATTCCCGCGCCACACCGGCTCTAACGCGATCACGACCGATTGAGCCGTATTGTGACATTATACTTGTTTACTAACGCATTTGAACACCAGTAGGTACTCATTATTAAGTATATTATTTTTTTTGTTATATCCACATATTCTATACTACCGATATTATACGAGCTGGATGGTGGGTTGCTGTTATGGACGACGAATTAGACGACGAAATATTTTTCATTTACGGACGCAGCGGGTTTGTATTGCATCCGTTTATCGTAATGTAAATCTTTAAAAGTAATCCAGTAGTCGATGCACATGACGTCGTGTTATATTAATATTTAAAATTACAATAATGTAGAAACTAGTATTTTTGGTTGTCATACCACTGACTATGATAAGTCATTAAATGTATAAAAATCAGTTGCAGAAACTTTTAAATGTTACTGTGTCAGTAGTTCATATTTAGATGCAATTTTAGTCGTAATTCATTAATAGAAAACGCATGGGTAAATTAACCGACTTAAAATTTATCGAGGTCAAGTATTAAACAAGTTCTCGTAAAAAGAAAATAGTCCATTGTACAGCGACGCGCCATCCTAGACACAGTATTCTTTTCTTTTGGAGTTTGCTGCCACTTGGCCACACAAGCATGACACTTTTGTTTTGCCTCTCCGCTAGTTAACGGGAGAACATTGTAATTATCAAGAAATAACTTGTTAAAATAACAATAATTTATCTTTACAGTAAAGTTTTTTTTTAATAATAATGTTTATTTAAAAAAAAATAGTAGGTACTCTTTATTATATAGAAATAAACAATCGGTCGACGGTATTCGTCTAGTTTTACGACCACTCGCCAAATTCATTGACGCTAATAACAATAAATCACTTCGTCTTAAGAAGCTTCGGTTCCTCAGAACAAGCTGAACACAAAATTAAAAGAGGCGAATTTCGTCATTCCTATTAATTCCTAAATAAAAACTTTATATATCTATATATTTTTTATTTTTACATTTAAAAAAAACCTGCAGATTATTAATTAAAAACAAAAAAAGATTTATATAATTTAGTTTCTCTAGTAAGTACTACATACTCACATCTAATTACTCAACTCTTTACAAGGATAAACGCGAGAGGACGGTTAATGTGATAAACAATAAAATATACTTATCAAAAGAAGTATAACGAAAACGCGGTAAAAATAATACATAAAAAATATAATATCGCCATTCAGCCAGACAAGTCACCAATTTTGTAACAACTTACAAATATATCCAACCAAATAGAACAAAGACTCGCACCCATAAAAATAACACATTCAAAAAATAATTCTGTTATTTAAAACTCTTGAAACTTGTATGTATGTAACATACACTAAAATATTCTCTTTAAGAATTGACAATCTAAGGCGTGCTAGTAAATAATAAAACTAAATAACTTGAGGAAACACAACAAATAGCCACAAACGTGGTTGTACCCTGACCTGATTCCATAATAAAAGAATAATTTTTATATGCAACGCGAAGTCGAAATGGTTTAAGCATACAATGGGACTCTGCTAATGAGAGACGGCCTCAAGTGCAATACTCGCGTCACACCTTGGAAGCTGGTATGCTTTGAGCTAATATTGTTTTGGGGATAACCTATCTTCTGTATTATTTATATATATGGAGTAGCTACAATTGTAAATATTTGTTTTAGATATGAGAAAATGATTAGTTCGAGTGTTAACATCTGCATTATATCTACTTTGTAGATTCCATGATGGCTACAGATATTCCTCTGAATAAGATGTTGAAAATATAATTTCAACATTTTTATGTTGAGTACAAAAATCCCACGCGAGTCTCCAACATTCCTATACGAGACATCACAAGTATTTGTACAATTCAGTGTATATGTACAGTGTAGGAGCAGATGCCCTTGTCGCGTGAGGCTTAGGTATCCTTGACATTTGGTGTCTGTTTTAACACGAGTTTTTGCTGAGAATAAACAAAATGGTTTTTGCCGAGAACAAACAAATACATTTTTAAAGATTCACGCAATTCCTTCAAATGATTTCAGTATTAAAAAGTTATATTAAATAATATGGTGTAATAATATAGTTCATATCTGAAACAGTCACAAATGTAATTCTTTTTCCTTAATACAATTAATTATGTACGCTTCCAAAACAAAAAAATATCACGTGTAAATAATTTAATTTTAAAGTCAATAAGTGTAATTACAAAGTTGTTATATATAAGAGTGTAACGGTACGCGTATGGGATTGAAATTCAGTGAAAGTAATAAAATATGCAGGGCTTATAAGCGGGCTTTATAAGCGGAACATTACTAGGTCATGAAACCGAGTTAAATAATCTAATTTTGTTGTTGGGTTTTTTGTTTAAATATTTACATTTAATTCTTTAAGTAGCTTTAAATCGCAAATCACTAACACTAACGCAAATTTATATATTTTTGTTTAGTTTTTAAACAGATGTTTTTGTGATTTCTCTTAATATAAAGTGAGTGATTAAGTAAATGTGGATGAAGCAGACTGAATCGGACTTTCGCGTAAAGATACGAATGGGTATTGCAGTCAATGCCGTATAATGTCGATATTCTTCTTCCGATTTCACAATCTTCGCCGTGCTGAGGAGACCAGAAAGAAGCACATCAGAAATACTAATAGTAGACAAACCATGAATTTCGACACACTCACAGCGCCCTCGCGCCTGCACGAGCGGCCGCTCAGCGAGCCCCTAGACAGCTTGGACGAGATCGCGCTGCAGATACCCAGGTGCCCGCAACTACTTACTGTTTTAGATGTGATTTTGATATCGTTAAAAATTACACGTTCTGCTTCTGGCGCGTCCTGTCGCGATAGACTACTTCTATTTATTTTTTATTATATTCCTGCATGACACATTAGGTACCATATTAATGAAATATATTTTGTACAGCAATATTTTTTTTTATAACTCTTAAAGATTTTGTTCTGGCTCTACTTTTAGTGACACTCACAAAAATGCAAAGCTCAGCTTATGCCTCGCGCACTGTAATTAGTTTTAGCAGCGCTCATTTTGTTAAGATTGAAGTATCGAGAACTTATGATTCAGCCATTTTAGATGTTTTAAGCCCCAATTTACAGAAAAATCCGAATGAGCTAAATTTTTGTGCACAATAACGGTATGATGAAGATGTCTTGGTAATTGAGCAAAACTGACGAGTTATTTTACTTTTTAGTCGCTTTATCTGCACTTAACGTATAAGATGGTTAATCTCGTAGGAGTCTGCAATTTTTTTTTTAATTGAATATCAAACAAATATACTATAATATATACTTTTGTTATCTAAGAGGAATTAACTTTTACATTTTTAAATATAAAAAATATATAAAAACTGTTTTTTTTTTAGGTGAATGAGTCAAATATTATCGTTGTATGAAAGACTTATAATATATGTAACGTACATGCCCTATTTGACATGTACAATGTTGTACGTATCTTCTATCGCAATAATTTAAATATTCATGGAACATCTTCAGCTTCATATAATAGTATTTTAATGTTTAATCTTCTTCATCTTAAAAAAAATACTGTTAGGGATCACATTTCTTACTGTTATTTCTAAGTAAGACGATATATCGACGACTTACAATTCACAAAAACTGCACAAATATTGCACTTTTTATCAGGTCTAAATCAATATAATAAAAAATATAATTCATTTTGTGGTGGATAAGATGTAGTCTTTATCACAGAACTGAAAAAACGTTATAAAATAGTGAATATACATAAATTTAGAATAAAACTACTGAAAATATAAACTGACTGTCTCTCACTATTTCTTCTTTATTAGATTTATAGTGATTTAGTGTTGCCCTTTTCACTTAGGTGATTAACTATCCTTAATAATTCAGGCACATGTTTTTTTTGAAGGAATATGGAGTGACATGTTTTTATTTTCGTGTTTTTGTTTGTTGCAATTGAAATAGGTGTGGAGAGATAACGTTTGTAAATATATAAGTGACGGTATACTCGTATCTATTTCTATATAAAATTCTGTGTCAAAGAGAAATTTATATTTCTCTGTAACATAGAATTCAATATCATTTTTTTGCACTATTACCTTTAAAACTAGATATCCAAAGCGTTTGAACTCTAATACTATATATAATAATTTATACTTTTATGTTATTTAAAAATGCATTTAAAATACGTATAATTAATATAAAAATTTAATATAACATTTATGATATTTTTATCCTGTAAAGTAAATAGCTAAATACACAACTTGTTTAAGTACTTGTTGAATTGTGGTCAACTATACTATGAGACTTGATGTTACATAGCACAGATATTAAATATTCAACGTTAACTTTGACCATCAACAGCCAGAAACTATATCAAATAGTGATTAGAAATGATATTGAATATTAATAGCTTTAAAACATGGATTAATGTTTATATTTAAATTGTATTTATTTTTTGATCTTCTGAAGGAAACTTTGAATACACTTTGATACTTATGATAGCATTTGGAAGAATCGAAGAATTCAAATCAAATTGCAATAAAAATATAAAGTTAATGGACAATATAGTTAAAATTAACAAAGAATAGTGCCTGTTAATTTTTTAGTAAGTCAAAGAGATACTTGTGTAAAGAGTTATATGTATTTCTCAGAGTATTAAATAATCATAACTATCCCAAGCTGTTACATTAAAAATGTACGATGTAGTTGCCGCATGCATATTAATGGAATTTACAAACAAATTTCCATAGTTAATGTGGGTTCTGGAAGTTATCCCAAATATCGATCTGTCCAAAAATTGTATATAAAATACATTAAGAAGAAAAAGTTGAATAATAATTATTTTTAAAGAAATTATACATATTATATATTAAATCAAATAAATTAAATCACCTTCACGCTGTATTCCGCACACAGCAGGATAAGCAGAGGGAACCTAGTGGCAGTGGGAGGCATGGCGTGTTTTATGTATATTAGTGGCAAAACTCAACGCCGCACTTTGCCCCGAAACCAGAGCGAAGAAACGGAAATATAAATTTAAGTAAATATTTCATCTCCTCGAGTGGGGATCGAACCCACAAACAGTCGGTTTTACAGTCACACTTTGTGCCCCTGCGCCACGGTTTGCCTCTGGCTATTATACATATATATACATATAATATACACAGAAAGCTTAGAATATATAACTGAATATAATATAGGTTAGTTTCTAGCGTTAATACTAGAAATAGACCCAAACTTATAGTAGTCGATCTTTGGCCTATATACCAATATTGCATTGCAACATAATCTGTGACAGCGTTTTTAACTTCTTTTGTGGAGATCTAACACTAACAAGTTACCTTCCTGCTTCTATAATACATTAAAGAAGAATTTGACATTTTACTCATTTTACCTTAACATGTTACCTAACCAGTATTTTAACGATTTAGCCACAACCCCACAATGTAGCAAACCACATTTATGACATGAACCATCGTGTTCTCACCTTTAGGAGAATAAAATAAACTTAGCTATGTGGGAAGTACTCTTTACATGTAAATAAGTTGCAATATGTACTGGCGTGATCTTGAAAACTCTTAAGAATGCATCTTTTAGGACATACAAGATTCAAGCAACATCAAAGAGTTCGTTGAGTGCTCTGGAAGAAACTAAATTTAAATAATCTCTGGATTATAGATGAAGCTGATTTTCTTTTATTTTTCTTAACAGAAAATATTATATTTTAGCTTTATAACTTGTTATCTTTTGTTTCATTTGTGAGTATCTATATACTAGAAATATGGATAATGTACATTTTGTGTAATTAAAATGTATGGAACCTATCCATATATTTTAATTACACAAAATATACTGAATTTAATGGGCATATATGAAATTAATAATGTTTTAAAAAACACTAAAAGACATCCAAGAGCTCATTGAAATTTATATAAATTGTGTATATTTATTTGGTTAAGCGTGTTGTTATAGGATACAATATTTTTTAGTTTTACTAAATGATCACGATCAAGCGATACTCAAATTTCAATGAGTAAGTATACGAAACATGAGTAAGTATACAGAATATTCACTAAAGATCTTTTAGTGTTCTTTTAGTTAAAAAAGTACGAGGCCAGTCGTAGCGCAGCGGCACGAGGTGTGACTGTGGTTGTAGGTTCGATCCCCACTCGAAGAGATGAAATATTTACTTAAATTTATATTTCCATTTCTTCGCTCTGGTGTCGAGGTTGAGCGCGGCGTTGAGTTCTGCCACTCAACAGGCAATGCCTCTGGAATTCGGCAGAAAGTGGGGAACGGAGTGTCTTAACACTAGGTTCTCTCTGTCTACCCTGCTGTGTGCGGGATACAGCGTGAAGCTGATTTTTTTTTTTTCAATACAAAAAAAAACACTTTCGAATTTGAATTTCGAATCAATAGTGGGTATTGAAAAACTAAGACGAATACATGTAAAAGTCGTCGTATGAAATTTGTAACACACTGTGTGGACGATAATACAAAAACAAAAAATATATATTTTGATTTTAAATTTACACTTTATATTTAAGCAAGCTAATTTGTTAATTAATATAGGAACCTTTGACGCAAGGTACGTTATGTTGTTGAACAATTCGTAATAAAATTTAATTAAATGAATTATGAAATTTCGTATGTAAAATAATTTTAGTTAATATATTTTTTGTTTTTCTTATATGAACACATAAAAGAGTATTACCATAAATAGAGCCAAATTAATAGTACCTCACAGAAGACCCAATGTACCCTCAAGAATAATACTATCGGCTTTCGGCTTCATCTCGTCTACTTCGTACAGCCGTCCTTTTTCTTATCCAGGGCTTTAGAATGAATAGGACCTTACAATGTCGTAAAAGCCAGATACACAAACGACTGGGTAAAAATGTTTACGTCATTTTTGTTACATTAATTTGTCATATCATCTTAATTTCTAAAATATACAATTTGAAGAAAAACAATATTTTAAAAGATTTTTACAAACCTTTATAATTATGAAGACATAATATTTTTTTTGTAAAGAAACCGATCGAACTTCGAACCGAAAGTGCGAGTCGGACTCGCCCACCGACGGCTCCGTCCCAATTTAAGGATTGTAGGTCAAAGAAGAGTATAACTTATAAAACTTGACAAACTTAAGTGAACTACAATTATAAGTTTGTAATAGTGTTATCTGTAATATAAATATAAATTTCCATTTTTTAACTTTTTTTCTTTATTTGTACTGCAAGATCTCACTTCTTGCGATATTTTATACTTATACGTCTACGGGAAATATCCTAAAGGCTTTGATTACGCGAATAAAGGTGACACATTTGAGTTTGCGGGCTTGATTTTGTATGAAATGAACTACAATACGAATATAGATTTGTAATATTTTTGGGTTCCGTACCTTTTAAGGAAAAAAGGAACCTTTCAGATCAGTTTGTTGGCAGTCTGTCTGTCTATCAAGAGTCTTTTCCTCAGGAGCGCTTGGAGATATCGAGTTGAAGTTCAAACTATATACGTAGACCTACGGCCTCATGATTTCCTGAAAAAAAAAACGTATTTCAACATTAACTTAAAAAAATATGGCCGTTATTATAGTAAAAAACGCGTATTTCGACACTATAAAGACAATCAAAATTCATAAGGTACTTCAGGTTCACCTAGAATTATGAAATTTGATAGCTAGCATCTACAGATAGTACTTGTTGAGAAAAAATCTGAAACTATACATTTGTTGATAAATCCAAAAAAATAATAGCCTTTAATAGCCAAAATTTGGTAGCCGTAAAGCCGTTAGTTCAAGTGAGTTATCAGATGAAAGGGCTCTAGCTACACTATGCCTGAATTTCAGAAAAAGCTCAAGACCTCCAATTTTAGTACGGCTTGTGAGCCCAACTCACGCTTGCCTGTTTTTTTCTATGAAAAACCTATGAATTTTCACTTCTCGGATTTTGTCCTTTATTTATAACTGTAGGTTTAAGGTACCCTATAAGTTTACCATTACGCGGTGAATTTCATACAAAATGCAGCGAAATCACTGTACAAATGCTATGAGCATTTGTACAGTGATTTCAATTTGTTTTGATATCGTTGAGAGCACAGAAAAATCAAGCTTCTAAGTGTACCTTGATTTTTTCTGTGCTCCAAGGGACCGTAGCCCTGAATATTTGATGTTAATTTCAGCTTGATACCTCTACGTTATCTCCGGATACATAGTTTTGATAGACGAACAACAAAGTGATCCTAAAAGGATTTCGTATTTTTCTTTTGAAGTACGGTACTCTAAAAGTTTAAGCGACGAATTAAAAAAAATGCTCTACAGTATCAATGTAAATAACTAAGCTTTTAAATGAATGTAGATATTTACCTAAGAAACTCCGAGTCTGCATCGGGGTTCGTAGATTTCTTGGATTTTTAATGTATCACTGTAAAATTCTAAATTGTTTACTGTATTATAATGTATTGATTCACCAGACAGTCGAGATGCAAGTACCTATCCATTTTATCGGAAGACTGTTTTGGCTTTCCCAAACTGCACTACTCCTTTCACTTGACAGATGGATTTACCGCGTTATATACAAACGGTACTTCGAACTTCCCTGAAGCATTAAAGTGGTTAAGATTAACATATAAACTGTAATGGGTTTGAAACAGGTACAAATTGAATTTCAACCAATATCGAAATCATTTCTGAAACTATTCAACTTCGCTATATAATACAAACAGTATTATCGGGATGTGCCCAGAGTGTGTCTGGAAATCTAATTAGTTGAAACTGAGAATTAAGACTTGTAAGCGTAAATCGCTTACAAAGTTAGATCTATTATTACATCGCTTACTTAGTTAAAGGTACCTTAGTATATAGAAACCAAGCGTGTCAAACAATCCTTACCGGGTTAAGACTGCTATATGAACAGGTATGGTTAATTTAATATATAACAAAATCTTTTTACAGAGTTATAGATAAAATTATGTATAAAACGTTAAAACATACGATGAGATTATTAATGCATATGTATCTGCCTTTAGAACCAATTGAAATAAATTAAACAATATATATTAAAATACGTATTTATTTAAATAATAATTAACATTTAGCTCCGTAATTTATTTATATTATTAAATCAGTTAACTCTAAACAAAATAAACATATATATTAAAAAACATCACACATATCGCAACTACAAAAAATATTACCTTATTAAGTAAGCAAGCGACTGACAATAGACTATAAGACAATGACGTGCTTTACGGCAGCTTTGCTTTACATTATAGTACATAAGCACTTACTAGTATGGATGTATAATAGCTTACTAAATTGAAGGTTTGTTTAGTTCTGATACCGAGATAATTAATATGTTTAATTAATAAGTAATTAGTACAACCAGTATTCACACCATAGATAAATGTAAATGGAATGTAATTTGTAAGGCCAGTCGTGGCGCAGTGGCACAAAATGTGACTGTAAAACAGACTGGTTGTGCGTTCGATCCCCACTCGAGGAGATGAAATATTTATTTAAATTTATATATGCATTTCTTCGCTCTGGTGTCGAGGCAAAGCGCGGCGTTCAGTTCTGCCACTCAACACGCAAAGCCTCTAGAATTCGGCAGAAAGTGGGGAACGGAGTGTATTAACGCTAGGTTTCCTCTGCCTACCCTGCTGTGTGCGGGATACAGCGTGAAGCTGATAATATAATTTAGTACATCACATGTTTATCAAATGTAAATGATTATTTTCACTTCCACGTTTTGGTAAAACAAATCGCGGCATTTGGTTTGACCTCTCAATACGCAAGATCTTGAATTGAGGAGTAAGTTGAAGATCAGAGCGTCTTGGTTCTCGAGCGAGAAAAAGAGACACAGAGAGTGGTTCTCGCGGATTACTCTAGTATGCGGGACCGACTATTAATATTTTTAGCTTGTCTCCACTTTCCTAAATTGGTTCTTGGACATAAATAGCTAGGATATATACTATATATTTGTAGGTAAGTATCCAGTTACTAGTAGGGGAGGCGGAGCTGGTACTAACAAATTTTTTGTTATGGATTATATTTACAAAAAAAATAAATAAACGTTATTTATATTAGTGAAAATGTTTTATTGTCTTTACGATTTAACAAGTCATTATTTTTTACGATAAGAACTGAAATATTATGTATGTATATATATTAACATCAGATAATTGAGAATAAAATACCATTTGGAATATTCTAATGATCTGTTATCATTGTTTTCAGATTTTATCTGATAACTAAACGATTCTTTTATAATTCACACCAAACGAAAGTTGGCTCCTTTTTTTCTTTACCTATTTCAACAATATCATATAATTTTGTCTTTTTTACCATAACTTCCTTATCTGCCAGGTACGTTTTGACATGACTCGAGTTGTTTTTCATAATCTATGTACTATTCCTTCTTTTATTGAAAACAACTCGATTAATACACCTGCATAAAAATTAAGTTTTAATACTTATCTCACTCAATTTGTTAATTTTAGCCAAAACTTCCATTGTTACATAAAATACAGAAAGTATATTAATAAGTATATTAGTTATAAACAAATAATATACCATTATTGTCAATAAAAAGGAGTTCAAATTAGAATAAGATTTAATTCGAGTCAGTGAGCAAATGAATCATAAAAAAAATTAAAGCAGCTTCACGCTGTATCCCGCAAATCAATCTTAAATCAATTTATTATTAAGCAAAAAAAGTTCAACTACCTTTCAATTGCATCTGAGATTGCAGTGCACGCGATGGCCGACTGGCAGTTGTGAAGTTAGGAGATATTCGGTTATGTAAGTAGTATTTCTATATCAAGCATTATATTTTTAGCCCTTCAAGTTTTGGCGAGAGTAAGCCTGTAATATCTATCTTCGTTAAAATTAATCCCGGTATTGGATGTCTTTAAATATAAACAAGGATTATATACAGAGAAGATACACCTCTAACTGCTTCATGCACTTTATAAAAAGTGAATGCAAAAATAATACAAATTTCATTATAGTTCGATATGTTTATTCAATATAAACGAAAATGCAATAAAATAAAATCCTGGTTTATTAAAATTATATAAAAAATAATTTAAAAAAAACAACTTAAGTCATATATTTAAATTTCGATCATTTATTAATCTGGTTTTACCAATCCGCATAAGTTGTAGATTATTTAACTTAGAAAATTAAACGAACCAACAAGTATCCCTCGTAGCCCGCAGCTACGCATACACACACGGCTTGCGTCTGCAACACAAACATACCACACAGTTAAGCGGGCTGGACAAAATTTGTAATGTAAACAATATTATATAATGTTAAACTTTTAAGATAATTTTCACTTATGAGCTTCACGCTGTATCCCGCATAGAGCAGGGTAAGTAGAGTGTTAACATCAGAGCTTGGTACCAGAGCGAATGAAAATATTAATAAATAATAATTCATCCCCTCGAGTGAGGATCGAACCCACAACCGTCGCGTTACAGTCACACCCTAGTACCGCTCCGCCCCGACGGCGGCGACCACTATTTACATTCTATTTGAAGGAGATTATTAGAATAATTACGCAAAAATAAAACATAAAAATTATTGGTAAAATATTAGTTTAGTAACACAATCATAGAAATTATTAGATACGCTCTTATATGCAATATGCATATACTTATGATATAATAATACCTTCAAAATTGCGAACATATCCTCAAAATGTCGTATTTAGTGCAATAACAAGTACGTCAGAAACACGATTACGACAAACTATAAGCGAACAAAAGAATCAAATCGGTCGAACTGATTCAAAGGCTAATATTATCAGCTTAACAGACCCTGACAGGTATGACAATGGACGTCAGGAAATTGTCAAAAAGAGAGAGGGAAAGTGTGTATATTATGGATACGACGTTTTTTCTGTAATAGTAATTTTATTTCTCAATCATTTACAAAAAAAAAATTATAAATATCTTATAATTTATATTTTTTATATAAAGTTATAATTTATAAAAAAATATTTAGTTATAAAAAAAAATGCACTTTACATTTTTTTTTCAAATATATGTTATATTTGACAGTGAGTAAAAAAAGTATTTGCCATTAAATTAAAAAAAAAAAAAGTATTAGCACACCCAATCTGATATATATTTCGAATTGGTTAATAAATATACTAAGAAAACAGAAATGAAAAAATGAGTCGGTAAAAACACATATTTTAAAGTCAAATAAGCATTTGCACATCGACCTTCTTGTATGTATTTTAAAAAAAATTCAACAATAAATGAAAGAAAACGCAGTTTATATTTTGTGTGCATTCCGTTAGCATCAATGATGGCTTGCAATCTCCTTGGCATCGATTCCACTAATTTGGACGTTGTTTGAATCGAGATTTGAGACTATTTTTTCACCAAAGCATGCTTCAAATTATTTTTATTTAAAAAAATTTTTT
The DNA here is from genome assembly GCA_018249775.1 of Heliconius hecalesia formosus. NCBI lineage: Eukaryota > Metazoa > Arthropoda > Insecta > Lepidoptera > Nymphalidae > Heliconius > Heliconius hecalesia. The sequence goes on from DWMY01000155.1 coordinate 25,643, forward strand.
TCCGCACTTTTAATCCAGCAGATGCCAGAAATTTTCAATTGGGTTAATATCTGGTGATTGCGGCGGAGTTTTCAGCATTCTACAGACAATATTCCAATTCCAAAGCATTGACAATATTAGTACAGCAATTATTCTTTAGTATCTCACTTATGACTGATTTTGATGCGCTGCAGAATAAATTATAATCTACTGTTTTCTTTGTTTGTTAGATAAAAGCCAAGATTTCCACACCATTTACTGCCATGCACATGCCCTTTTCTTGCCATGCAGTCTTTTCTTCTCTATTGGCCTCACTTATGAAGGGCTATTTTCTCGCTGTTCTGCCGCGAGGCCAACATTATGTTTCTTATGTTTGTTATGTTTTTTATGTTCAACGTTTCTTACGGTTTAGGCACAGACAACCTTACCCGAACTTGAAGCAATGTTATTTTCTAAGCTTTCGTATTCGAACGACAATGACATTTTACCTGAAATGTCAAAATGTGGCGGGAATAACGTTGTATCTCTTGATACAACTTTATTCCCACCACATTGGTTGGTTTGCACATACTTATTTAACTTTAAAATACGTGTTCTTACCATCTCATTCTTTTTCTTCTATTTTCTAACGATTCAAAATATATATAGATTAAGCTATCAAATACAATAATTAACTGAATTCATTCTGTGTTTATGTAGAAGTAACTTCAAAAACTAACTTCAAAATTAAGTGTGCAGATACTTTTTCTACCCATTGTATATTTCTATTTCTTATTTACAAAATAATCAAAAATATGTTACGATAATGTTACTCTAATGTATTTAAAAAAAATCAGATTAGAAATCACGAAAAGTGCGCTGCATGGAGATCGATATATTTATTAAATAATCGGATAGTTCAAGCGCACGAAGCCGCGGGCGGGTTGCTAGTAGTATTAAATATAATTTTGGTAGTTTCGCTTGTTACCGTGACCTCGTAATTATACAGCTACTCTACGACTTTCACATTTTAATTAAAAGTCTAACTAAAATTTTTCTCTTCTACATGAAATGTGAAACAAATATCACAAAAATAAACTAAATAGTATGTATATAAATTGAACATGTTATATTACTAACACACTATCGATAAAAAATAATATGTAGGTTTTCAGTTCGTTCATAAGTTCCTGCTTAAGTTTTGGCGGTTCGTATGGCAAAACCCCACCAGAAAGTGGACCAGAAAGTGATTTTTTTTACTGCCTTTCTGTAGATGACTGGATGAATTGTCCCATCTCACCGATTAAAGATTGAATATAGTTCGTTGTCTAATTAGATGAGGGATGATATCTATTTTTATTTTGACGACTCTTAGTCACACAAATATGTAAATTTAACTAAGCATCTTTTAATGGTTACTTAAACCAACAAGTTTTACTAACTACTGCCAACTTCTTTCCGTTTTTCTTCTACCATAATTATAATCAAACTCAGTCTTAGATATTTTAATTCATTAAAAGTAGCGTTTTAAGGTTGAATGCAAGTACGTACTCGACTTATTGACTGTGAATATATGATATTTATATACTTACTTACATTTATTTATTTTTTTTATATTTTTTATTCATTTTATGTTAGATATTATATTTTCTATTTCTTTATTAGGTGGTTAATAGTAATCTATTTCTAAATTTGTGCCGACTCCATAAAATAGATACAGAAAAAATGTAAAAATATAGATATTTTAAATAATTCATTGATCTAAAAGCTTAATACTACAAGGCTCGCTGTTCTCTCATAATGAAAAAAATATATACGATGTAGTTAGTGGTTAATAGTAAGGGAAATGTGTAAATAAAAATAGTCTAATATTTGACTAGAAATCAACATTTTTATTTCTGTTTGATGACAATGAAATGACAGAAAAAAGCAAAGAACTTAAAAAAAATTATAGAAAGCAATTTTTTGTCTGTCTATATGTATGATCACGCTTGTCTCACTGAACCGATTTACTTCAAACTCTTACCAATTACTTTGTTTTAACTCAGCAAAATATTTACAGTTTGTGTTAACAAAATTGGTTCATTAAAAAAAGTTAGTCATTTGAATAAACTAAAGGCATAAGTTTGCCTGCAAATCTATACTAATATAATAAAGCGGAAGTTTTTCTGTTGAAACGCTAAGATCTCTAGATCTACTGGTCCGATTTACTCTTATTTTGTTTTGTATGAAAGCTACATTCTTCAGGAGTATACTATATAAAGGTACGGTGTAAGTCTTAATTAGCCTTAAATAACAAAATAACAATAATATTGGCCGCCATTGAATAGGTTTAAGAGCGAGCGTTGCAAATATAACTAAATAAATGTGGTGATGATGATATGTGTGGCAGAAATATTCTATTTCATTAGTTTAAAAAAAAGTCCGTATCCGTATCTATCTATATCTTATAAATAAGTCACTGTCATTTTTATTTAGCATGGATATTGAAACATATGAGTGAAAGTTATTCTATTATCAAGAAATTTGATGATGCTTCGGCTTTTATAACATGCAATTTGGACGTATATTTTTCAAGAAAATGTATAATTAAAATAATTCAACATTTACAGTCGCAAACCTAGGCTTGAGTCCCGGAGCGTCCTGCCCTTGCAGCTGATGATATCCTCTCAAGCAAACATGTACCTAGTGCTTGCACTTTCTTAGAATTATGTAAACACGTTATTTATGAAACGTTATTTATGCGGGCAAAGCCGCGAGTGGGCTGCTAGTTGAAAAATTATTAGTACTGAAAATTTCTGAAACAATTTTTACACTCAAAACTCTACGTGACACTTTTGACAGATTATAGTTACAAAGTAAAAACATTCCTTTGCTACCAGGATATTTACATCTCTGCCTTCTTACCAAGATAGACATTTTGTTAATTTCCATCACAAGGAAGTATTAGGCTTCTAACTATTTATTTCAACTACATCAAAAATGTTGTTAGTCTATACCTCTTGTCCGAGATGGAAGATCTAAAATTTTCTCTATTCAAACTCCAATTTAAAATCTTTCTTTATCTTTCTTTACGTTTTATTGAGTTTCGGGAATGCTTCTGTCAGTACGGATAAAAGCATCATAAAGAAAATTAATATACAATATAAATTTAGTGAAGCCTTTACTCATAGGATTTGATGTGTAAGTGAGGTGTCCGTGGGTGTTTATTGATGACTTAAGTTGTCCATGAATTTACACCTGCTTGTACTAGGCAGAGGGTCTGAAGAGCTTAACGTACCATACATGGTATATCGATAAAATATAAATACCTTGTACATTTACTTTAGCAATATAAAAAAAACAACTCATTATTGAACTTTGTTACGATTCACAAGACTTTTTTTCGGATTCGTAACTAGTTTGTTTCTATTTTTATATTTGTATTTTTGAATTTTTGAATAAACGACAAACATTACAACTTTACACCTATCGCGCTATAAAAGAAATAGCAACGACTTAAATACGAAATGGCTTTCATTATACTGTTACTAATTTTCTTACTCTTCTAACATACGTCAGGACGTGGTCGCTGGTCGTATTGTGAGAGCCTCAGGAACGATCTAACAAGTTGTCGCACATATGACACTGGGGGCCTTGTAGGGTTAAAATGAATGTGGATGCTATCTATATTATTACCGCATCTAACATTACTATGAATACTTAAACAATTCGCTTCGTAGCCAAGAATAAAATATAGGGTGTAATGAATTTATAATGTCGTTTCTGCAGTAGGTACATGTGTGTGAATATAAAATATTCAACAATATAAAACCTTTAAAGAAATTGCATTAAATAAAAACTTTTTGGACGGTATGGTGGTACAGTTGTAAAATGCATGAATATACATGCGATGGTTCGTCGGAGATATGGTCGTCAAGTTCTGCCATCCAGCATCTCGCATTGTCCCAAAATATAGTTGGAACATTTAAATGGAATTTAATTAATGGAATCTGTAGTAAATATTGTGACATATAGCAATGGCGTAAACTGAAATAAGATGATTGATTTTTAAATGCACTATTATATTTTGTTGCATAACATAAATTCAAAATCCTTAAAGCAAACCAAGATGGACGTTGAATTTAAAAACAAAAACATTGGTATTCTATTGCTGATGCTATAAATATTTAGAACTCGTTTAGCTTAGTTAAGCGGTTACAACAAGACATTTTTAATGTACTATTCTAAAATACGAAGATAAAGTAAGTCGGGCTAAAAGATATTTTTTTTATTGTAAAATGTAATAGTATCTTCTAACATGTAGTAGTATCTTGTAACATGTAGTATATGAAGTAGTTGAGCTGGCATTAGTGAGTCCCAGAAGTATTCAATTTGTTGTCGCCATGTGTGTTTGTGAGTGGAAGAACAGTTGTTCGAAATATGTTCATTCCCACAACCTTCAAGGCCGGTATGTTGTTACAATTATGCTCGACCTATACACCCTTTTATTACAAAAAGCAAAAAAGAAAAGCTTAAAATTCTAATAAATATAAAAAAAATGAATTATAATTTTAATTAAAGTATACCAGAAATATCTGGTAGCTTCTATCAAAAGAAGTAGATGAAAATCGTAAAGAAGGGGATAACTTAAATTCAGAAAGTCTACTCTTACACTTGTAAACCAAATGAGACTCTAATAATAATCAGGTCAGTTCAGTTCTCTAATTATGGCGCATCGAGCGTGCCAGTTGAGCGCCTAATCACTTCGCCAATGTTACGTTGTATGTATGCAGAACACAAGAAAGAGTACGTGTACGGTGAAAAACAAAAAAATGTTACACAGTAGAAGAATGCATATTTAAAAGAGAAAATTAGGTCCTAACAATAATTTAATAAGAAAAATTCGGCAAAGAAGTCGATTTAAAAGAAAAATTTAAAAAGTCATAAATTTTAGTCCTTAAAAATAGTGTCACATCCATCACATTTCCCAGTCCTAGCCCTCTCAAGCTAGTCCTTTTTGCAATTTTTAATAGGGCTAAAAATAAAAAGAATATGAAAATATTAAGAATGAATAGGCTCAATAATTCGATATAACGTTTTGGTATCAGTTTTACTGCCTTTATTTAACCTATAATAAAAATATTCAGCTGAAATATAAAACATATTTTTCTGAACGCAATAAATTGTATGACAAAATATATGGATACAATCTAAAGCTCACTCGGAAGGCAAATATGTGAAGCGTGTTTCATTTACATTATAATAAGGTGATGAATATACATATAAAAGAAAACTATACAATTTGAATTACACCATTTTTCAAAGAATCCAATACATAGGTTTATTTTAAATCAGCCAATGGAACATCTGATTAGATACCAGCTGTCTATAGCACAGTTGAGACGAGCCTGCCAGAATTTGATGTAGTAGCGGATTGTAGTCTATAGATGAAAGAATAAAAAAAATAAAAATATGCGTAAAAATCAAGAAAACGACATACATTTGTAATTTCACAATTTTTTAAACCTATCTGGCACTATATGGTATTGTATTTAAATTGAAAACAACGCCTCGTTCGTACAAACATTAATACCTAATTGGGATAACCACCACTTCACTTTTATGAAGTACGTTGGTTTAAGCTCCAATAACACTATTGTGTATACGCTTTATTTTGAATATTCGTATGAATAACTAGTCCATTGTTCTCCTTGTAAACGCATTTTTTTTTTCAAACAATAAAGAATTAAATAGTAAATTGCATTCAAATACGCGTTACGTGTTGCAATCCAATATTACTAAAAAAAATACCATATTTAATTACCTTCGGGGCCGTCGTGGCGCAGGGGCACAAACGTTCGAGTGTAAGCGCGACGGTTGTCAGTTTGATTCACTCTCGGGGTAATGAAATATTTTATATTTTTATTTCCTCGATTCGGTAGATACGTGGAGTTGAGTTCCACCATTCAATACGTAATGACTCTCGAGTCATTCACAAAATGGAAACGAAAGTGTCTTAATGGGTACGGAGTGTATTAACATTATGTTGCCAGATTCCCTTTGCCTAACCCGCTTTGGGCAGGTGTTGTTATTGCTGCATTTTATGTAACTCCAGTGGAGTATTATGTTATTTAGTAGGTATTGTTCCAAGCAAATTGGGGTTAATGATCGATATAATTGCAACTTATTATGGGCCTCACTGGAAACTCGGAATTGAAATTACAATTTACAAGAGCAAGTTTACATGCATATTAGTATTTACTTTTTTTTAAATTACTAGAAAAAAATAGAAATTACTAGCAATAATTTTAATAAAATAATAAATTATTTTAAAAAGTGCAATATAATAAATTTTATAATAAATACTGTAGACATTTAAATATAGGTTTTTATTCTACAATGCCATTTTTATTTTTCATCAAATTGGTGTATAAAATAATTATTTTAATAGTACGTGTTGTTGATAATAATCTGTTTTCTATAAAAACTGATATAGGTAATACACGCAAGGATAATTTTACGTTATTACACACATCCTACCAATAACTTTAATTTGGTTTTTGCTGTGGCTTTTTAAATGTTTAAGTTAATTGATATACATATAAGTTATTGAGGCCAGTCGTGGCGTGGTGGCACAAGCATGTGACTGTAAACGCGACAAGTGTCGGTTGGATTATCTTTCGGTCGCTGGTCGCTTAAGCTGGGCCTCCCACGGGCAACCGAAGGTCTCACCCGGCTGAGCTGACCGCCCAGGTGGCATTTTGCTCATCCCCCCTCCCTTGATATTTCAGCCCTTTCCCTTGTGTTCCTGCCCCTCAAAGCAGACATACTCCCCCCACGGGCTATATGCCCACCTGAAGACGCGCCCATATTAATGGATGTCGCAAGAAAATCACGGCCAGTGGGCCAACGCCCTGATACCGTTGCCCGGCTCAAGAGAGCTCTTGAGCCGGGCAACGGCATTAGGATTCTCACTCGAAAAAATTAAATCAAGAGTTCGGCCACTCAACTCGCAATGCCTCCAGAAACCGGTGTAAATTGGGGAGCCTTAACTTAAGGAGTGTCTTAACACTAAGCGTGAATATAACATTTTTTAAAGTGTTATTCCACACTTAGGAAAGAAAAATACTTATTTAGAAAACGTATAAAAATTTGAACGTAAGGGGACTTGAACCCGCCTCTCCTGGAAGCCGACCAAGCACACTGACCACTAAGCCATATGTTCTTATCAAGCTACGTCGAAATTTCTTTACGCTTGTTGTAACTTATTGTTAGCATCTCTGTAGGAAGATTTTTACAGATTTCCGTTACCCAAAGATTGTTACCATGTGTCCGATTGAATGAACGATGAATTATCGTCTGGCAAGAATGTTTTTTATTAAATATTATTAATATTTTTTAGCGTTTTTAAGTGTTATTCCACACTTAGGAAAGAAATTTACTTATTTAAAAAGCGTATAAAAATTTGCACGTTGCTTTGATGATAAAATTTGATGGCTTAGTGGTCAGAGCGCCTGGTCGGTTTCCAGGAGGCCAGGGTTCGAGTCCCGTTACGTTAAAAGTTTTATACGTTTTCTAAATAAGTACTAAGCGTGAAGCTGATTTATGGCACGTAATGTGACTTATTAAAAGTTCACAGATTCAAGATTACCTTTTTCTAGTAGGATAGCCGAAGGTGTTAAATGAGTAGTTACTTGAGCTTTGTCGAAATCTATTGGATTATGAAGATTAGATTAAAAAGATAAGAATATATATATTGCTTGCCATGATACTGGTGGGGGAACCAGAATATATTGTTAAAAATTCAATACATGTAAAAAACACGCTCGCATAGATTCCAAAAAAACCGGGGTCTCCTTGGCACTTGGCACCTTGGGCTCTCCTACTACTACAGATACATAAAAATTAAAGAATAAAACGAAATACAATAATATCAAATTTATTGTTAGCTAAATTAAGAAGAGCTATAACCGTATAATCAATGTACACCAGTGCGGTTCTAATCAATTACGAGTCACACACTAGTCGAGCGATCAAATTTCCTTATTACGAGTTTCGTTCACCAGCAAGTAATTAATTGTAAAGCTTATAAATTTTATACTTACTTTTATAATGCTAATAGTAGATACATTTAAAAAAAAAATTTATATTCCTTTAAGTATTAGCGACACGCCCGCTGCTTTTTTATACGGATACGACGGATACTGAACAGCGTTCGTGTTTTGATATATGTAACTGCTTGTGCATGTTTTTAGTGCACTTATAGAAACTATTCATTATGAAAATTTCAAAGTAACTTACTTTGGGTTCCAAAAACAATAAAAAATGAAAACAATCACAATATTATGTTTCATAAGGATTTTGAAAAATAAAAAAGTTAGTACAACCTATGTTGATACCTACTATAACTTTGCATTACTATCTAAGATTGTTTTAGTAAACTTAATACCTATAAAATTACTTTCTTTTACCTCTCCAATATACGTGTGTTGTGTCTCAAGTGCGATGTGCAATAAGGCGACCACGTTTATTTTTCAAACTAATCATGATTTTATAATCTTTAAATTTAACGATTTCAATAAACAGTCTAAATGTTTATATAATTGACAAAATAATTGTTTTAAGGTATTATTTAGTTATAGACATACAGTCATTTATTGAGTAAGAATTAATCAGGATCAAGGTAATTATGATCACTTTTTTCCGCATTTCATTTTAGAGTAGGTTTGACAATACTAAGCGTATGAAGGATATTTTTTAAATTATTTAAAGTGTTATTCCACAATTAAGAAAGAAAAATACTTATTTAGAAAGCGTATATAAATTTGAACATAGCCGGTTTTCCAAGAGGAGCAGGTTCAGATCCGGCTACGTTAAAAATTTTCTGATTTTCCTAAATGAAGGATTTTATTAATTGTATTAGACTCCATACCTACTTTATGTAGTACAATTACAGGGATTCGGGTCCCTTTATCACTTCACTCCATTTTAACATCACAAAATATTTTACAATATATTGGCGCGAAAATAAGAAAACACAATGAACAATCGTATAAAAATGACAGATGCCAAATTCAAAAGTAATATTTTGTTAATTTTTAATTGTAACAGTATTTATGGCCTATTATACTCTTCCTCGATATATGGACTGTCTGCACAAAAATATTTTTCAATTCGAACCAGTGCGGTGCGGTAGGCACCGCACTGGTTCGAATCCTAAGATTAGCACGCTTTATTAGTATGGTCATTAGCTAAGGGATAGCGCGCACTTGTGATTTTTGTCACTCTGAAAAAAAATCCCCAGTGCGTGCTATCCCTAATACGGGCGTCGACCGCCGCGCCCTCCCGCCGCCCGCGGTCATCCGTGAGTCGTACGATGAACGCCCACTCATTTTTTTCGAACTTGTGGTTAATGCTGTTAGACCTACTGGATCTTACTGTCACATCTTACTCCGTCTCTGAAAAATTTGCAAGCACAATGCGGCTGCTGGTTACGAACGACCATGGAGCAGAGTGCTCCCATATTGCTTATATATTAACGAAGACATCTTTAAAAATATCAATTTTATTAATATGCTATAAAAGGCAATTTTGATAATTTTGAGGCCTGATGGCCCTCTGGTAAAGCTTCACATCAGGTAGTCGGACCTAGAAAATAAATTATAGCCTATATGTTGTCGAAGACTAATAAACGTAACAAAAAACTCATCAACATTCATCTTACAGTTTTTGCGTGAAAGGCAAACGACAGACTGGCAGACAAAAATATCAAAAACCATGTTTTTGGCGTCTGTATAAAAATCCCCTTTTGCGGATCTCTAGTTAATATTCAATGTACAGAACCCCTTCTTAGTTTTATTATAGGTATATTTTTTATATATAAAGGTAGCTTTAACTATCTTATCACATATCACTTAATATCATTACGTTCGTTACTTTTTTGTTACAGACAGACAATACTTAACACTTGAAAACTATTTTCACAAATACTTATATCGCGAACATTTATTAAACACTGATTTCACTCATTTCACTTAATAATTAACACTGTACTAATCGCCGCGTTGTTCTTGCGCTCCTTATAAATAGATCGGGTTGGAGAGGCGTCTAGAAATAACACCGGAATTCAGCTTCCGGTTAGGTCTATTTCCAAATAAAAAACATTCGTATTCATTAGTTTTCAGTCTTGTCTATTTTCCAATTGGAAAATACCCGTATTCATTAGTTTCCCGCCCCATTTCTGGTTCAACTACTATTTCATAGATGGCGACGCTGCAGCATTACAAAAATTGGCTCTCGCGCCGACATAATTATTTAAATATGTATGTTAGCTAAGTGTATAGTTTAAGATTTTTTTTCTCTTCGCCTAGTTCATACTTTCAGAGGGTCAGCAAAAAAATAAACATTACTTTGATGGTTCTCCATTTTTTCACCTATTACAACAACTATTATCTCTAAATTGGCATTAAAAGCAACATTCTTCTTTTTTATTATGAGTTGTTAGGCGCCACAGACTTTTGTCAACCGTGTCTTTTTCGTTCTTGATTTGTTATTAAAGTTGTTGTTTTGATATCTTTTTAAAATGGGAAGTGAACATTTATATTTTGATAGTCTGCATTCCTTTTTTTCAAAATTAGAATTTTGTGGTTGTAGATAATGTTGATTGCGGTGCAACTAATTGTAACATAATATTTTTATTGCCTCATCTCTGTAGGAAATAGTCATTTTCATGGTGTATTCCACTATATCAGCCACGGAACCTTCATTTATCCGGCGAATGAACCTGCCGATAGCGTCTTCTTTAGCGTCAGTGTAGTAGATGCATCCTTTAGTACGTCTTGTTAAGGTGACGACGAGCGTGTGATATGATGTCGTGAAGGGTGATCTTAGAAGTAGTACTTACCCTACTCAACACTACACGCCGACTACGCCAAACTTGAGTTGAAGACATTGCCTATATTACTATATTCCTGTTTTATAGCTGGTTATCTGCTAGTGCAAACTGTATATAATATTCTTTGACATGATTCTTGATTAACACTAACTCAACTGATATAATTTACAAAGCTAACAAATGAAAATATTGTTGAAAAATCATCTAACTGTCTTGTCGAATTGAGAGAAAAATTTGCCTCATAGATCTGAATTATGTTGAATTTTAACGACAACCACAAAACCACCTGACCACTTACCATCAGGTGACCCGTACGCTCGTTTGCCTTGTCTTTTTCCATAAAAAAGACACGTTCTGTTTCAGTTTCCCGCTGTATCCTGCATCTAGCGCGATAAACATAAGAATCTGGAGGCAATGTGTGTTGAGTGGTGGAACTCAACGCCGCGCTTTGCCTCGACGCCAGAGTGAAGAAATGAAAATATTAAATATAACATTTCCTCCAGCGGGAAATGAACCCGCAACCTGTCGCGTTTACAGTCACTCGTTTGTGTCCCTGCGCCACGACTGGCCTCTTTTACGTTGGTATTATAAAAAAAACTATTTGTCAATGGGCATAAAAAAATATTTATACCAGTAAAAGTAATATTTTAAAATATTTTTTATGCATTCATTTTATCACATTATGTAGACCGTTCGTAATCAAGGTAAGTCAAAAAGATTGCATTATATTTTTCAAATCTTTAATTTATCAAAGTGCTTTTACGGAAACAAAAACACTGTTTGGGAAACTCTTCATGTTTATCAATTCTAAATATCTTCAATGGACTTAAATAACATAATCTATAACAAAATATATAAATTCTGCTTTCATCAACTTATCCAAGCAATTTTTTTCTATTTTCTATTCGTGTAAAAATTTTGTAAAATTATGTTGTATTTTAGCGGTCTTCTATATCATTTAATATTACATATTTTTGTTTATTTTATGATAGTAATTTCAACCTTAAATTTTAAGTTATTGTAATTGTTTAAGCTTTAAGATTATAGTAATTAGTAATTTATATTTCCATTTCTTCGCTCTGGTGTCGAGGTAAAGCGCGGCGTTGAGTTCTGCCACTCAACACGCAATGCCTCCAAAAAATTCGGCAGAAAGTGGGGAACAGAGTGTCTTACACTAGGTTCCCTCTGCCTACCCTGCTCTGTGCGGGATACAGCGTGAAGCTGAAAAAAAAAAAGATTATAGTAATATTTAATATTATTTCAAATATAGATACGGTTGCATTTTGCTAGAAATTTTAATATTCAACATAAAAAAAAAAAAAAAATAGCTTCACGCTGTATCCCGCACACAGCAGGGTAGGCAGAGGGAACCTAGTGTTAAGACACTCCGTTCCCCACTTTCTGCCGAATTTTGAAGGCATTGCGTGTTGAGTGGCAGAACTCAACGCCGCGTTTTGACCTCCTCGACACCAGAGCGAATATAAATTTAAGTAAATATTTCATCTCCTCGAGTGGGGATCGAACCCACAACCAGTCGGTTTTACAGTCACACCCTGTGCCACTGCGCCACGACCGGCCTCAACATATTAGGTTGAATATTTTTTAGAATAAAACTAATTTCTCTGCTCATGACAATGTTGAAAGATGCCAAAAATTTCACATTCTCTCCATAAAAAGCTAAATAGCTTGGCAAATGCTAAGATATAGTTGGCAGCTTTGGGGTTACAGGTACAACTGGTTGGATATTTATTAAGAATAAAAATCACTCTTTAACTTTCTACAGGTGGTCATATAGACAAATATTTTTTACACATATATATATATATATCTTCTTATACATATATTATCTAAGACTACTTTAAGGGCTCTACAAGTTATGGTCGTAGTATACTTCCAAATATATTTTGGTGTTCTTTTTATCTTACTACTTCAAATGTTTGGTAATCGCTATGAATATATATAAATAATAATTTGAAATGAAATTTGACGTGATATGTGTTATGTGTTATAATTGTGAATGAAAAAAAAAATATATATCGATATATATTATTGGCTATTGAGCCAATAATATTTATTGATATTATCTAACCGTATAACAGCTTCTTGCTCCAAGGTTATGGGTTCAAAAACTACTCAAGCAAAATGAGACGCTTACGGACATAAGAGAGGTTAAGACCCGATTGATGTCCCTTCTCTATATTGTGTTTGTTACACGTTGCGAGGTCTATATAGTATATAAATATTGGATCGAGGGATGTAACAAGATGTGATGAATACATAAACAAAATTGAAAACTAAATTGAAAGGTACCTACCTATACCTACCTATGTAAATATGTTTTTAGAAATTAAATAAAATATTTTTTTAATATTTTTTATTTAGTTTAGTTTGAAATAATTAGAATGATAACAACTCTTCTGCTATTAAAAAGTGACGCGGAATTGTTCGTAGCTTCAGTTCGTTGGTAACGTAGCGCTGTAGCGCTGTAGGGCTGTAGGGCTGTAGCAATAGCGACTAGCGGGCGCGGCAGGAGAGGCGACGGGCCCGGGGCCACTCAGTCGAACACAGTCCGGCGTGGCGGTGCCTGTCTGCCCGCCCGCGTCGCGCTCCGTACTGCTTTGACTCAATTGTTGATATCAATTTGCATTTCCTTATTATTGTTTACGAACCATCTAGTGTATTCGATCATATATTTAGCTATTCAAAGACCTGAAAGATCAGCTTCTCCTGCGTCTAATATAAACAGCTGCTTCGGTTTGGTATCTAATAATATTGTTTTTATCACATACCTAATTACTTATTTATGTTACTACTTACTTATTTATGTTCAGAAGGAAACTTATGTTAGAAGTGAAATAACATAAGTCAAAAAAACTATATTTTAATTTTGTTAATTAACCATAATTCACTCATTTTGTATTAAAGTCAAATTGGAATTCGTAAGATATAATTATATGTTTTGCCTAAATTAATTAATTACTTAACGTAGTTATACGAACTTTAAGTTCGTATAACTAAGCCTAAATAATAATTATAAAATACATTAATATGTGACTTCAAAATTAAGTTAGAATTAAAGAAAAGAAAGAAAAAAACATGTAATGTTAGAATTGAACTAGAGGCCCATCCTATGTATTTTAGCTGTGCTGGTAAATCGTCAATTACATTTTTTTTAATAAACAACGTCCATACGTTCATAGTTCATAATATGAGCAACTCATTACAGGATATCAAGAATGTATAATTTTACTCTCTTTTACGCCTTTATAATAATGGACGGCTAAATTATTTATTCGCGGCTTAAGCAGTTTGCAAAGGCTTGGCACCATTAGTAATTAAAATTTAATTCAATTAAATGTCTATTGCGTTCAAATATTAATATATAAACTTTTTTATTTGTTTACAAGTTAATAAAAACAGTTCTAGTTTGTGCTAGCACATGTACTACGGACGCTGTGACATTCTAGTTGTATGTATACATAGATAAAATGGCGGCGGTAAGCAGATACAGTTCCTACAATTGCTTAACGGGATGGGACAGCTATGACAGAATACCAAGGTAATATTTCGAATGGTAACATTTACGTATAGCATTTCGTAATTCGAACAAATTTTGTTACTTTTGGTAACTTTTTAAAATATTATATAGGACAGATAATATATTATAATTTTCATACCGGTTAGTTATTCTTTTTTTTTAAATTATATATTTCATTGTTATGCGTACATATTAAGTGAAATAATAACAAATAATATTATCATGTTACTCCAATTTGTCTTTGTCAAGCATTCTATTAAAAACTGAAATTTCTAAGTGAATTACAGTATTAGTGGTGTTTACTTATTATTAATTACTCAACAAAAAATACCAAATACAGAAGCTTATTATTTATTTATTAGTAACTACATATGGAATATGAAAGTATTTTATTTTTACGAAACTGCCTTGTCCCTGTAAATATAAATTAATTTTTAACCATTTGCAAAATGTCTCCTAGCTACATTTAAATTTGTACGAGTATGTTATTGAGCGTAACATTGTAGTATTTTAAATAAAATAACTATTCAGGTTTAAGTGTTTTATTGCAATCTAAATATTATTATAAATAGTAAATTTAATTTGTTAACTACACAATTTAAATTAGGGAGTCGATGTTGACTTCTTTCTTCAACAGAAAATCACTAAAATTATGTTGCCAAGTAATTAATTATTAGAAAATATATAAAACAACTATGACAGGTCGGAGTCAGTGGCAACATCAATTATGATTGATAGACGGACGTGATGTAGTTAGCGTTCGTACAACATTCTACCGTGTTTAAATGAATAAATACTAGGTACCTATGCGGCGCTCATTATATGCTCGTAACTTAAAAATATTTTCGGCTTTCAAAACTGGTTTCTTCGAACACAATTTTGCAAAAGACATTTTACTTTTAACATTTACATTTAACATTTTACTTTTAACATTTACTTTTACAAAATTTACTTTTAACATGTTTTTACTATGTATTCTTCAGTCAATAAGTAATAACCAACTAAGGAGATAGAAATCTTTATTATACAAAAAAAAAACACGTCAATGTAGTCTTTTCATCGAACGAAAACATATCGGCGAGTGACTGATTATCTACTGTGATACTTTCTTATTTATTGGGACCCAAGTCAAAATACAGCGCGAACGTGACATGAAATGTAATATAATTTCTTTATATGTTCTGGCAAAAATATTCTAACTCACAAAAGTATACTATAAATATAGGGTAAAGTAAACGTAAAGACGTCATTACCTTTTACAGTTTCCTCCTACTTTTACGCTAAAGTTGAACGCCAAGGAACTTAAATTTATGATCCAATGTCAAGTACAGCATCAAGTTTCATATAATTTTATACAAAATAAACTGTTTTTTTACTTGAATTACAAAGCTCAAATATAAGCAAAATCCTCAAAAATACCCTTTCTATTTCTAAAAAAAATCTTTAAAATGCTGTATTTTTTTTTGATAAGAAGCGTTATCGTCAATGCAGCGATTTTGTATACTAACTCAGAATTTGAGTGTCCATACTGCGGTGCCCATCCCTTTATCATGTTTAACACTATAGAAAATTAACTTTATATTTAATCGTCATAATTAATATCAATACCCCATGGGTACGCCGACCGCACACGCAACCCGCAGCGTATGCCACTACTACACCCTTGAAAACAAAAAAAAAAAACAAAAACGTCACAGTTTAATGTTTATAGTCGCTCAACAAGTGCGTCGATTTAAAAAAAATGATGTTCGCAATCAACGTCCAACAATAAATGGACCTTAATAAGTATTATTTATCTAGACACACGGCAGTGTGTCCGCCAAGTTCGAGCAAAAAAGGCGACGGACCGGCCGTGGGTTATATTACACGAACCATTTCGGGCCAATTTCGACCCCCCTATAACTCAAAATCTATTTTATTTACGCATATATAAAATTTCTAGTTCTGTTGAGACCCCCTTACTTATCTAAAA
>DWMY01000156.1:0-41742 GCA_018249775.1 Heliconius hecalesia formosus
AGATGTGGAGGAAAAGCAGACAAAACCTGCGCGCTTAGTTATATTACGTTCTCACGAGGACTGTGGGTTTATCCTTTACATTTTTGTTAAATTAATTAGATAAAATAGTATTTACATATATTTTTTTATTATACTTCTTTAAATTTCAAGATGCTAGTTACCTGAAGTGACTTAGAAGAAATTTTTGTGCAGAGCGCTAGATTCTCATTAGACAAGTACATTTAACATTGTCAAAAAAAACAGAAGACACGACTCGATTCAGCGGTTTATCACGGTCTACTGGGACGGTTACAACCTTCACCGCGCATGTGCATCATGCACATTGCAAAAATGCAATCAATATTAACAGCGTACTTAGTTATATCACGTCCTCACAAGCTGTGGCTTTACCCTTTATATTTTTGTCAAATAATAAGATAAAATTGTAAATACATATAATTTATTGTAAGACTTCTTTAAATTTCATTATGCTAGTTAACCATAGTGAGATAGAAGAAACATTTGTGTATAGAGATTCCCAACGGTCACGAATATTTTTTACATAAAATTTGTCAAAAGAAACAAGTAGCATGACTCGATTTAGCGGTTTATAACAGTTTATTGCGAAGGCGTTGATGATCAGCGCTCATGTGCAACAAGTATATTGCAAATATTCAAATTTAAAATATTCTTTGTTCAAATAGACTATTATAAGCACAATTGTCGAATGAACATAATAAAAAAAGCTACCACCGGTCCGGAAGGCAGTTCTGCTGAGAAGAGTCGACAAGAAACTCCACAGTTGCTATTTTTAATGTCAATGGTATAATTTAATTAATACATAAACTGGCAGCTATCCTGCATGACATTCAATATACATTAATCCCATACATTTTAATCTGTAAATACTATGGAACAGCGTAATAAGCTTTACTTCTTAGTATTTTTTTATAGATACTTTCAATTGTTGTAGTGGCAAACTTAGAATACATTTCGGAATTTTATTATATAAACGTATACTCAGACCCATAAAAGCTTTTTATTAACTTTTTGGTAGGGAAAACTTGGCGTAACAAGCTTATTTCTCGTTCATATCGTATGTCTACCACTATTTTTACTATGACACTATATATTTTGTCGGACAAACTGTAATAATACTTGCATCTTTATAAGATAAAATACTATGAAAATAGCTATAGTAGACTAGTCGGGCACAGTTTCAACGTCAGTCATTTATTAGTCTTATTTTTTTAATTGCGAACGCGGCAGATCATTTGGATAAAATTGAAAGAGAAAAAATCATTTGGATAAAATTGAATTTCAGACTATTATAATTATTAAAATAATGTGGTCTGTGTCTAAAGAAACTTTTAACGCCAAACGAAATCATGGAAGACTCAGTCGAACTCTAACTCGGTTTTGCGAAACACATAAGACCAAAATACAACACCAATGTTTTCAGTTTAAGATATGCAAGGAATCGCCTTCGCCGAAAATGGTGTGGATTGATTATTATATACATATATTAATACTACTGATATATATTTATTAAAAAAATATACAGAGTGTCTTTGTAGTTTACAGTTGTAACTGCCCTATAAAAACCTAATACAATTAGAACAAAAGTGGTTTATTCAAACAAATTAATTAACAAAATGATCGTTGTAAAATAAAACGCCATTTTTCAAGAATGAAGCACACAGACAGACGTAAACCTATCAAAGCGATAACGCCGCATGCGCCTCATCCACGAAATCGAAGGTAATGGCGGCGATGTTGAGTTGGTTAAATAGAACGAGAGATATCCCTTTCTCGTTCTAGTATGTTTTTTGAGAATGAAAAGTGGCAGATCGGCATCGCTTAGTATTATTTGTATTTTTAGTATTAGTATTTATAATTCGTAACTGCGTCAGATGAAATACAGTATGGATAAACATCGTGAAATGAAAAAAGAAAATCCTACGACTAAACTGTTGAGGTATATTAATTAACTTTATTATGTATGTATTTAAAATATTTTACCCTATATGCTCCCGGAAAGGGAGGGCAGACGCTTCCATCCTGTATATTCTTATTAAGAAAACGTATAAAAATTTTGAATATATTCGTTTATTTTAGTAAGTGTTAAAAAGACATTCATGGCCATTGATTTTCTTCTATGGCATATCTGATGTAAAATCTTTATTATTACTGAGACTATATAATATAATCTGAGACGACACTTTCTACATTATAATCTGCGATTAGGATGAAACCCAAGTATCCATATAAGTAAGTAGTGGGAATAGTATTTATCCTTATCCGTGTAATTATAATAATTGCAAAGCGCGGCTTTGAGTTCTGCCACTCGACACGCAATGCCTCCAGAATTCAGGAGAAAGTGGGCAACGGAGTGTCTTAACACTAGATTCCCTATGCCTACCCTGCTGTGTGCGTTATACAGCGTAAAGCTGATTTATTTTCGTCATAATTTTTTTTTTCAGCACAACTGTATTACGACAGTCATAGTCAGTTTTTTTTATGTGTAGAAAAACTTTAAGCTAAAGACACATGTTGAATATTAGAAAAGAAAAATAATAATTTCTTATATATTTGATACATATTTGAATGTAATTAAACTATTTTTCCTCGCCCCAGCTAAAGATATCTAGCATGGCTAGCCTCTTACACGACGCAATATACCTTCTAAAATTCCTAATAGAAATATCATATATTCTACTAATCTAAAGCTTTGATTGTTCTAAATTCGTTATACATAGATGATGATAAAGGTATTATAGCTTATCATAAGGCTTCAAACCTCTTCCTTTTTTAGTGTGTTCTCAAAACTATCCTGTATATAAAGAAAAATATCGTAACGATAAGTTCAAAGCTATTTGTAAAAGAACTGGCATATATTTATTAATTGCAGCCAGGATTATTACTTATAAATCATAATCCATACCACAGAAGTTGTGTTCCCATTAAAATAGTTAGTTCTTTTTAAAATAAATAAAAAATAAATCAGCTTCACGACAGACACTCCGTTCCCCACTTTCTGCCGAATTCTGGAGGCATTGCGTGTTGAGTGGCAGAACTCAACGCCGCGCTTATCCTTGACACCAGAGCGAAGAAATGGAAATATAAATTTAAGTAAAAAATTCATCTCCTCGAGTGGGGATCGAACCCACAACCAGTCGGTTTTACAGTCACACTTCGTGCCACTGCGCCACGACTAGCCTCAATTTCTTTTATTATTATTTTTTTTTGCTTCATAAAACACACAGTGCAATCAGCCAAAATAATAAATTCTACCTGACGAAAACTAAGAAATTTTGTTTATTAGTTTTCAATCCGAATCAAGTTGGTGGTGTTTTAATTGCAGAAGTGTCAAGTCCGTACCTCTAGCAAATTCTCTTTTATTTTAGGAATAACATAAATACTAAGATATAGTTTTCATTACAATCAAATAACATTCTTTAAGTGACACAAAAAATATTTTTATAACGTTTTTAACAACGCCAAATTCAAAGTCGCCAAAGTCAAGCACCCTTCTACACTCATCCAAAATCTTACAACTGGACAATCAACAGATCAACCAACAACAATCCGACGCTTTCTGTGTAATGGACATATCAGTCCTTCGGGTTTGAAACTAAGACCCGTGGCCTTGTTTATGGATGAAGAAGTGGAGAAACTGGGTTTCAGCTTCTGTGTCGTAGGACCTGGTCTAGCTGTCCTTACCAAAGGCTGCACCAGCAAGACCACCATGAGCAAATCGGACTACGACAGCATACCTCAGGTTAGGAAACTGGGAATGTCGGATAGTTTGAAGTAAAAACAAGACCATCGGACTATTCAACGGATAAGACGGAGTTTCCCCTTCCACCAAGGTGTGCAGGGTGCTCGACCATCTGGGCACAGTGAACACAGAAGCAGCCAAATATGGATCCCGGACACTAACTAACGTACTAACTAACGTTGACGTAACTAACGTTGACGTAACTAACGTTGACGTAACTAACGTTGACGTAACTAACGTTGACCTAATGAAAGCAGATCTTGAAAAAGGTGCCGTCACAGACCTACTGGGATGTATTCCAGCCTCAGTAAAGTACAACATAGTTGTGTACGAAGAACGACGACAAGATTTAGCTTTCTTAAGAACAAAGAAAAAAGACGACGGAAGGCCAAGCACGTCAACATTGAGCGGAGCGCAGCGCCTCGGGAGGAAGATAGCCTCGGACGAGGAACAACAAAACAATCAGAAATAACCTAAAAACCAAAGCAAAAATTAAATTTACCACCTACGCTACTGAAACCGATACAAAAACTTATAAGGAAGGTTAGAATTACAAGAACAGACAGAGCCCAAGTAACAGCACCTGACCTGTCTCCTGCAAACTATACCATGCAACACATGCAAAACGCATTCCTAGAGTACACAGCAATTGTAAGGGAAACCATCAAAGTCAACCTTGCAACCTGCGAGAAAATTAGGACGACCTTTGAACTCGGAAACGAAGGTCTGCTAAGAGTATTACTCGAAGAGGAAAAAGCCCCCATATATGACAAGAACAAATTGGAATACTTAAGGGGAAATCCACCTAAATCCCCCCATATGGCGGCTTATAGCGGGAAAAATGGCTTTGTGTACAAGAAGACAGGTCAACAAGAGAAAATTTCCGACCCAGGTACACAACATCTTCGGACGACCCAATCCTCGTCATACCTCGATGCACGGAAGTAGCGCTGGAACAAAGGATACTAAACACAGCGCTCACCATTCACACTTCAAACAATCCAACTAACATCTGGGAACATTGGGAGCCACCTGACATACAATGGGTGAATGGCGTTCCTGGCTGCGGTAAGTCCATCTGGGTGGTCAACAATTTCATCCCCGATAGTGATCTAATAGCAACTAAAACTACTGAGGCAGCTGAGGACCTCAGGAGTAAGATCCCTTTTAGTTGCACCAGGGACGCAAAAACCAAAGTCCGAACGATCGCCTCTATTCTGGTAAATAGTGTTGCAGAAAAGCCCGCAAGACTTATCGTGGATGAGGCCCTAATGAACCATTTTGGGGCAATCGTAATGGCGGCCATAGTATTAAAGGCCAAGACACTTATACTTATCGGGGACATAAACCAACTACCCTTTATCGTCAGATTAAACCTCTTCCAAATGCACTATATCGGCCCAAACCTCGTGACGGCCATCAGTCCAAAAGCTAGCGAGATCATAAAGATGTCCACTAGATGTGACATACGCGCTCAACGAAGTTTATAATGGAATCTACTCAGCTCGACATATAGTACAACTCACTCCCTGAGAGAGTCGTGATACACGGGTGCTTCCATCCCTATAGATTCCCCCAATACTCTGTACCTGGCGTAATGTCATGTAAAAAGCGGATCTAACCAGGAAAGGATACGGAATGGGAGGAAACTCACGCACCCTTACCATCTCAGGGACTTACATACGAGTTTGTAGTAATCATCCAAAATAAGGCCATCAAAAACGCCCTACACGACAGCAAATCACATGCTATCGTCGCCTATACAAGGCATACAAAAGGGTGCATCTACTACACTGACAACGAGGAAAACGCTATCGGCACCGGGCAAATGAAGGTTCCGTAATTTATATAGTGGATGATATAGATGATGAGGTAATATTACGAAATCAACTAATTGCACCGCGATCAACATAATCAACAGCCACAAACTTGGATTTGACTATAGGAACTGCAAACCATTTAAAATAGGAAGATATTAACGTCCACTTCACATTTTAAAAAGCAAAAAAACAACAATTTTAATTATCAATTAAGTATAAAAAACACACGGCCAACAAAAGTCTGCGTCCAAAAAAACTCAATTATAAAAAAAACAACAACGCCAAATTAATGGACATTTCAATATTAGAGCAGACCCCGAAGTACTAATGTAATCACTATTTATTGTTCAACTTTATAAAATACACTTTTAACTACTCGACGCACGCGACTTTGAATGCATAGTCTTTTAAAAGTAAAATAGAAAATCGGTTTCGAGAAACGGTTGTCGTTCCCATATGAATATTCATCATAGGAATTTTGACAAATCGTTTATTAGTGCCTCGTTAACTAAACCTAACCTAATATGCCAAATTACAACTTTTTAATCCAGTAGTTTCATCTGTGCTTGTCTATGAGTCAGTCAGTAGTTCAATATAATATATAGGTCGAGATGCCATTGAATGAATCTGCACGTATCTGTGTATTTAATGAAACTTATTTTTAAGAATGATTCATGATAATAGAATATGTTACACCAAGATTGCCTAAAAAAAAATGCCGCAATGAGATCTTGGGTCAATATAGATAATATTTCAGGCTGTGAAAAATTAATGTCAAAACTTTGATTATTTAACGTTAAAAGATCATGTCCAATCTTTTAACTAAAAAAAAATCTAAATTTAAATGAACACATGGACAAACTGGTTTATGTTTAAATTGTTTTATATTTATATTATGTTTTTAGAATTCGCAGTAGCCTTTTCAATCAAAAAGGCTATATAATATCATCAATGACAACACATTATTTAGGAAATTAATCGCAGCATTTGTAAAAGAAGGCCAATATTAGTTAATAAAAGTAATTTGTAGTATAACATTCTGATGAATTAAATAAATAAAACTAATTTAAAATAAATATTAAATGTAGTTGCACTATATATTACATCGCTCATTTAGTGCAACATAGTTATTTATACATACACACATATATATATATATATATATATATATATATATATATATATATATATATATATATATTTAGCTTCTCCGCATTCACATACATATTTAATAGCATGTGCATTATGCCAAGTACGTCACTGTTGCGCCAAATGGGCGATATAATAAACTAAATCTAAATAACGTTGTACAATCCAGTCATATAAGGCATTTCAAAGAGAAACAGTACTTTTATGTTCGCATGGCTAAGCAAAAAGTATTATATTTCGCATAAATATTTTGCAATCAATAAATCATATTCACGTCTTTACACTTATCCTTATTTTTTAACAGGTAATGCGCCATATATTCTAATAAATACAATTAGTAGTCGTGTCTGTTTTAAAACCAAATACGAGAACATGTAAAAGATCATATGGCATTTTTCTGTTTGTTTATTCCAAATAATGTTTGGAACGGTTAAGGCAATTTCAACTGAACTTTCATTAGTATTTTTATTATTTAAGGAAACCTGGGAACCTAGTGTTAAGATATTCCGTTTCCATTAAGGCACTTCCGTTCCCTACTTTCCTCCGAATTCTGGAGGCATTGCATGTTAAGTGGGGGAATTGGAAGAAATAATAATTATTAAATATTTCATTTTATCGAGCGTGAATGGAGCGCACAACATGTCGCGTTTGCAGTCACAAGCGTGTGCCCCTGTGCCACCACTGGTATCATTTGGTATACGCCACCTTGAGGGAAGGCATTTGCAAAGATGATCAAAGTTGCGCAATCCGTTCACATTAAATGAACAAAAAACACAAACGAGGTATACATAAATTGCTTATAATGCGAAAACTATTTAAAAATATATATATATATATATATTAAAAAAATATATAAATATAATTTGAATTATAAAATGGTTTACATTTCTATTTTTTCATTCATGTCATTAATGACATTGGGCAAAGACCATACCCGCAAACTGAGTTACCTCGGGTAATTAAAATGTCACACGCAGGCACAGCCACAGGAAGAAACTAAAAAAATATGATGAAATTAAATGAAATTTAATCTAAAAGAAAATAGTGAAATAAAATGTTTCGTTACTCACTGACTGACAGAAAGATAACGCACATAAAAACTAATGTGCCGAGAACGGAAGGCAAACGATAAGATTTTTTTTTTTTTTAAACAAATTTTGACGGAAAGAGCCATTTTTTTTGAGCCGCCATTTTTTTTGAGCCATTCCAGTATCAAAAGTTAAATACTTTTCCAGCTGACCTTGGCTAGAAACAGGAATATATTATGACAGCGCAGTACACACTTTTGATTGTTATAACCATTTTAAATGACAAATATTGTTTGAAAGTATTTGTTATTTAACGTGATTTTAACAATAACAATAAAAATGTTTAATAGTCCCGACACTCTTCCAGAAAGATTTCTGGCATTTGAAAAGTTTTTAATCGTAGCATTAAAAACTTTTCAAATGCCTACAGCTTCAACGGCAATTATTTATAGTGTTTTCATATTAGATAAAGTGCTGCTCAGAACAAATATGTGAAAATCGGACACACGTAAATAGTTTAAGTAAAATTTATTTTAATTATATACAGGGCATAACGCGCTCTACATGTGCATGCATTTGTAGTTCTTAACAAAAATACTTGTGAAATATTCTTTCCACAGCATGTGGTAGTTGATATTAACCGCTACTCATGCCATTTCACGGCCTGTGCTAGGATAGTTTTACAATATTAAAATATTTATACTTAATAAACATTGTCTGATAATAGAAGACTGGTAAAAAATGCAAACACTTATGTAAATATATAAAAAAAACTACTTCAAACTAGTAATATTTCGAAGAATTTGTTTGTTTGTTTGCTTAAACGTTAAGATCTCTGGATCCACTGGTCGGATTTACTTTGTTTTTGTTTTGTATCAAAGCTGGATTCTTCAGAAGTGCTATAACATTACATTACACGTATATTATAAATATATTAAAATACTTTCTAATTTGAAATGCAATTTATTCTGCCATGTTAATAACAACCGACCGTTGCTAAGCAATGGTTGGCAAAAGTTTGTTGTTTTAAGAAAACGTCACCCAAACTGACCTTGCTCCCTTGATATTCATCCTTATGAACATAAATATAATAGTCACTTTTAGCATTTTAGAAGGAGATGTCACTGATTCGAAATGACCTAGCCTTCGGCATAGTATGACCGACGCGAATGGGCAGAAATTTTCAAACATTTATGAAATATTGTTAATTTTTATGTAATTATTTGCTGTTTATAATTAATTTAAACTACACTTTGGTTCTCTTCTTTTTTTCTTGGCGTGGTGTAAAGTTTGGTCCTGTGACTTTTATTTAATGTTTATCTATACTATTGAAAATACATTTTTATTGAAACACATTTCGAAAACTTACATCAAGGAAATTTAATAAATATAATTTTCGGCTTTTATCTATACTAATATAACAAAGTGGAAGAGTTTGTTTGCTTGTTTGAAAGATAGGCTATAGGCTAGGCTGTAATATTATGGTGTACGTATTAGTTAGCCTTAAATGACGAAATAACTATAATAATGAACGCCATCGAATTGCTTTAAAGCAATGCGCTTAAGCGCGTGCGTTGCAAATATAATAAAATATATACAGTACAGTACATTGTATGGAAGAAATGTTCTATTTCATGAGTTCTAAAAAAAGACCATGATACGGATTTTTTTTATTTGATAAAAATATTGAAACTTACGAGCGAAAGTTATTCCATCATCAGAGATTTTTAATGAAGAAATACTTTGTCTTTTATAGCATGTAATTTGAACGTATACTTTTGAACAAATATAAATTTTAAATAATTCAACGCTCCGTTTACGGCCGCAAGCATAGGCATGAGTCAAGCGGGGGGGCGCCCATGCCGCCGATTTCGTCCTCGCAAGCAGCCATGTTAGTGCTTACAGTTTCTCAAAATTATTGAATGTTTAAATTATATTAATTATATAATTTATATTGATTATCTTATGGAAAATGCAGGATAATAAAACAATTATAAGTGGCATGCGAGCGAAGCCGCGAATGGGCCGCTAGTAATTATATAGTTCTTAGTTACTGGGCATTAAAATTAATTTACCTGAAGTTCAAGGAATGAAACGCAAGGAACTTTATTTTGGTAAAAGTAACTTCTGGAAGTATACTGCGAAATCATTTTAAGTGAAGGACGTCAGTGAAGTTAACCTAGCGTTAGGATAAGTTTTATATAAAATTATATAACCAATTACAAACTTGCACTTACATGCCACCAAATATACGTAGGTGGTGTTAGTACAGTAATAAATAACGTTATCAGCTTCACGCTGTATCCCACAGAGGGAACCTAGTACTACGACTGGCCTCACAAATAAAATCATGTTATTATATTAGAAAATAATATTTACCTTATCCTTTTCAATCTTCGCAACATTCACTTTCCAACGGAGTGAAGTGAAGTACGTAAAATAGAACAAAGGATAAGACTAAATTTAAAAAAGGTTTGAAAAGAATAAATAATTTACACTAATGAAAAAACCACTTTTCCCGACGGATCGGCAAAATAATCTAAAGATATTGTAAACCAATTAAAGAATGAAAAGGCACGACGGGAACGCGGCTCCTTCGGAGGAACGCGGACGTCGTATGGCTGACATACCGCCGCTAGGTTCCTATAGTCAGAAGAATACGACATGCCTATGAGAAATCACTTAAAATTATGACTCAATATTCTAAGATTGAATCAAAAATTTTGTGCGCATGTGCGTGTAATATTGATTAAAAGCTTAACTATCAAAATTTGAACAGGTCATTGTACTTACTGCACCTCAACACAAACAAATGGTTAATGCGCATGCGAAATACTCGTATGCAGATAAATGATCACAATGGGATAAAATAGATCTTATTTCACATACATATAAGGCGACGCCCATCGCGCATGCGATAGACTGCAGCAAATATCTGCATTTTGATTGGTTTCATTATGCGTCGTTAGAAGTTGTGATTGATTGCAATCGAGACGATCAATAATGCACCAAGCGCAACGAACTCTCAACTGGATCGGGTTCTGAGCGCATGCGATTTACATGTATGCAGATACTAGCTGTGATGCAACGTTCCTGCGTATAGAATCCAGAGCGCATGCGGGTTACTGGTATGCAGATATTGCTGCAATTTCATTGGTGCATCTGCATCTGATGATATTCGTATATATCTTACTATATGTCAATAAGGCATAAACGTGAAGCGCATGCGATTTACGTTATGCAGATAAACAACCGTTCACGGATTGGATACATCTGAACATGCGTACATAGTTGAATCAATATTATATTATTGATTCAACTTCAAACGTCAATAAACTTCACTTCTATTTTCTGTTGTAAAGTAGATAGCTTCTTGTAAGTAATAATATGGACGGACTATTGAAGAGATGCTTGCGCGCTAACATTTTGCTGCGCAAGCTTTGATGCAGTAATTGCTGGTCCTTAAGTACTTGTTCCGTAATAAAATATAAATGAAAAACGTTGGTTTTTTTTTATTGTCGGTTTAGTGAAAAATCTCAAAGTAATTCAAAACAATGTTAATCTGCAAAAATTTTATTTTGAATTAAAAACTATTTGTCTCAAAAATATGATATTGCGTTGTAGTTGGCCAAAGCTAGTCTAAAAATAGAATTAAACTTTTCTTTATAATATTGTTGTTTAATTTTTTACTACTTACTTGTAATGAAATGATTTTATTTTTATGTTAAAAAAAATATGGAACATTGAGAAGATAGTATCGCAAGTAACAATACCTGCAAAAATCTCCTGACGCTGAAAATATCGTAAAAAGTATCTGTTCAAACAAAAACAATTAAAAGAATTGTTGTATAATTTGTATCAATTTATGCGTCCGTAAAATCATATGAAACCGTTTCACCTTACATGAAAACTAATGAAACTTGTGATCAAGTTCAAAATATCGCAAGCCTCAAGTGCAAACATTCTGATGTCATGACAATGGTAAAAACTGTCTAAAACTAAATTATGAAACCCTCTGTATTAAAACCGACTCATCTGGAAAGCTTCGGCCTTTCTATCATGAGCTACCAAGAGCTTCGGACGCGTGTGAAGCTCGGCGGGTTATAGTTGTATATTATAACCCGCCGATTCAATTATTTATATGGATTGATTTTTATCGATTAAACTGGTGTAAGCTTTACTTTTATGTCTTGTGCCCAAAAAATAATAATAATAAATGTTTTTACTGTTGCGTTCAAATTGGCAATGTTTATTTTCTTCTTACTTTTTTTTCATAAAAACGTTAAGAATCGAAAAAAAATAATCCTATTCTAATTAAATATATTTTTAAAAAATATGCGGGTCAAAGGCAATAATAATAAAAATGGATAAAATATTTTTTTCAAAACATTTTGATAAGGAAATTAATTCAAAACTTAGACAAGTCGGTTAAAAAAACTAAATTGGCGAAGAATTACGCGAGCAGCTGCCCTAAGATATTAGTAAAATTGATATTAAAGTTTAGCTATGTAAATAAAACATAATCAAATCATAAAAAAAAATTTGGAAAATGGTGAAAAAGTAAGAAGAAATAAAATCAAATTCGGACAGTTACAAAAATAAGAATAAACAAAATAAAACAAAATATCGGTTCTACTTCTACATTGATATTTATTTTTTTAGTACGACGATTCGGACATGTCCATCCTCTATTCAATTACTATGAAACCAATTAATCAAAAGGCATCATTTGTGGTAAGTTTGTCTCATTTTAATTGTAATTTCAACGTTATTTAAAATTAAATTTTATTATATTTTCATAATTTAAATAAAATGTGATGCTGCTGCGATTTTGCATGTGATTGTTATTATGATTATTTAAATTTTAAATATTGGTGTTGCCCTTTTTAGATGTAATTTTATTAAGTATGGCATTAAATTATTAAAAATTTGGAGAGAAAATTTTTAGACTAAATAGATACTTGACGATAGAATAAGTCTGCTAAAATTATAATATTATTTAAATTTCTTTAAATTATTCCTTTATTTTCCCTTTCATTTGTATATTATATTTCTTTATATTATGCTTTTATTATTTTTTTATGTAATGTGATTTAAATTACTTTTAATTATGTATATTTTATATTATATGTATATATTATGTATGCATTTATTTCTGTATATTTTTAAGTATGAGTGAATGTATTTATCTATGTAAATATATACATATGCTTAAATAACACAAGTACACCGCCTACCGTTCTAACTATTCCTATACTTTAAGATTGTCTGAAAGAGATCGCTCATAGCGATAACGTCGCTATGGTACGCTGCTGTATAATTATTTCGTTTCTTTCTATGTTTCTTTTATTTTACTATATTTTTTTATGGTGTACAATAAAGTATATTATTATTATAAATCGTCTATTTTTTAAACTAATAATAATTCATTTTTTCTATTGCCTCTGCTACATTTTATTATTTAGGTAATCAAGTTGTGGTTTTAATTTGTATTGATATAATACTTTCAATACCACACTATAATTAGATCGGTCGGGTTATTTACTATTTTTATTAATAAAAACGTATTAAAACATATATTTCTTAATAGAAATAAAACATAAAATATGTTATGTACATATTTTTTTAACATTTATCATCTATTATAAAAAAAATTATACAAATACAATCCAATAAATAGTAAAACTAACTAAAGAAAATTCTTAATATTAGAAAAATAAACGCACTAATAATCAATTATCAATTAATATTATGAATATTGTCAATGTAAAATTAATATTTGAAAGTATTTAGTTAAAAGTAACACGAAAACTATAAAAATCTTTATCTTTCATCTATACTACAATAAAACAGTAAATAAAATAAATAATGCTATGCGAAGATATATTCTGTCGCCGAGTTTTTTTTGATGTTTTAAAGGATTACAATATGTTCGTTACAATATATAATTTTCAACGTCGTCTGCCCGTTTAGGTCGGTCATACCGTGGTGCTCGAAGGCTAGCTCATTTTGAATCAATGATATCTCGTTAAGTATTAATATAATGATGTAAGTGATGTCTAGATGAAATGCTAAAGTAATAGTCAATATTTTATTTATTTTGATAATGATGAATGCCAAATTAAAGAAAATACATTAACAATAATCCGATAAATTTAAAGTTAATATATTAAAATGGTTACTTTGGCTCAACCTTCAGAGATAAATGTATACCATCGCGGACTTTTTAATACATTTCTTAAAGGACAATATTTCTGTAAAACATTGTTCTATGTGTCTCAAAACGTTGAGCCAAAGCACTCTATTTAAGAGTTCAGGAAGCCCTTCTTGGGCGACCTTTTCGTAAAATCAAAAACATCCTTGTTGCTTAGCGACGGTTGTTTAGCAACAGTTGCATAAACATGGCGGAACAAATTGCATGTCAAATTGAAAAGCATTTTATTATATTATTATATCTTGAGAATATACAAATATAAGAAAAAAGTGACCCATGTCCATCTCAAAACCGTCAAATATCTCTATATGAAATTTTATCACAATCTGATCATCGGTTTGGCCCTGGTCACTTTCGAATTTATAATAGACGTATAGATTGTAAAGGAAATTAATTTATCAATAACATTTATTTCAGATTGAAAAACTTGGTGAACACCATGTTTCGGAGTGTTACAACCCATTAGTGATTGAACAAAATTCCAGATCTGAACTGCAAAACACCAAGTATGTATCAACTTTTTCCAGTTTTTTCTAGTGTTTTCTGAGACGAAAGCCAAATATTGTAAGCAAATTAATTGAAATATTATTAAAAAATAAAAAAAAAACAATGTATTACTGACGTTTTAAAGCATAAAATTGAAAATTAAGAATAATTCCATAAATCAAAATTAACAGTAAGCTAACATTTAACTACATATATTCCAGATAGAGAAAAAGCATGAATAGAAGAGAATTCTATAGAAAAGGTGAGATCTCCTTTAGTGTAATATTGCAGAGAGCATCCAAAATCAAGTAAGTAGGTTGTAGTTAAACTACTTGCGTCTTTTACAGAATGTTTTACATACTAACTAGCTTCCACCCGCTGCTTCACAATCGTTATCAAATAAAAAAAACAAAAAAAAACTACTAACTCACTGTTTGTGTTTCATAAGATACTCATATACCTCATATGTACATTTGAAAAAAATCTTTTCTTTTTTCAGACACGAGTCGAAGGCAGAATAAACATGAAAAAGGAAGAAACGATGATCTGCTGATGGAGTACTATAGCCGATTTAGAATTTACATAAATGTCAGCTGAAAGTCAAGTAAGGTTGAAAGTAAGAACTTTTTAGAATCGCTGTGTGTAAACACGTAATAGTAATATTATATCAAAACAAATTTAAACAAGAACTTCAATACTTTAATACTAGTGTATAACTTTAAATGATTGATAGTAAGTATTAATGGTACTTCAATCATATCTTTTTATAAACCAAACCCTTTAGTGTGGTTACTTAGGAACTGATCAAGAAGTTCTCCCTGCAATTTTATAATTTAGATATTTACTAAAGACCATAAGTAAATATGTATACCATACAACAATAAGTAAATATAAAAGTGGAGGGAAAAGATTATAGACAAAGAAATTACAGGCTAAACTTTTGCTTTACAAATCACAACCCAATAAGATGAATATATTTCATATTGGCAATAACAACGCTATATAAAGTTATCACAGTAGGAATGAACTGATAGTATTTATCATCTAGAAATAGAGTTTCTGCTTATTCCATACATACTATAGTCGATTGCTTTCATTAATACATAATAATTACATCAATCATATGTTCAAGACCTTTCTTAGGATATTACTTTTGCGCCATAGAATGTTCTTCTAAATCAAATTCTGTACTGTGCTTGGGAACTATTGGTTAACAAGTACTCCATGCCATTATAAATATTTTCATATTTCCCTCAACTATATATTTAAATATAACGTTTAAAGAATAATCAAAAAAATTACAGGCTATGCTTGCGTCTTATCAATTTTCCTATCGCAATATGAGTAATTATCTTCTAAAAATACGCTGTCTGCTGAATTCTGAATGATCAAACGATTCCTTTAGTAGTTTTCAATGATACCTTCAATGTCAAGGTTCTGCAACAAGCCAAACTTTGCATTGTAAGCAATTACTAAACTATTAACCAATGAGTGCTCCCTATTCCTATAAATTTTATGGTATTTTCTAAAGACTATAATTAAATAATAAGGTCAACAAAGGCTAAGAACATTAAA
This sequence comes from Heliconius hecalesia formosus, assembly GCA_018249775.1. Classification (NCBI taxonomy): domain Eukaryota; kingdom Metazoa; phylum Arthropoda; class Insecta; order Lepidoptera; family Nymphalidae; genus Heliconius; species Heliconius hecalesia. The sequence goes on from DWMY01000156.1 coordinate 16,033, forward strand.
AAAATACTAAACTTGTGTCTTGTAAATGTAAAAGCACGCGAAGTTGGATATCTAACGAGCGAAGAGATATTTATAACATCATATAAAGTCAGTCGGATCTGTTTAAATTTACCTTCGAGACATAGAATGTTTGCCGAATTTCATATATACAATTATGGATTGATTCCATAAATGTCACTTCAATCATATCTTTCAATACCAAGATGGATATTAATTCTGCACCAAAGCACTTTCCTTCCAAACTAATCTCTGTATTGTGTATTGCTTGATAACGAGTATCAATCAATGAGTAAGAACTGTATCTGTACATTATAAATCAATTATATATTTCCTAAAGAATATATTATGAATATCTCTATAATATACCTTGTCGACCGTTGTGTTTATTGATATTTATGGATATCTAACTAGCATTGACAACAACATTATTTAAAGTTATACCAATTGAAGGTGAAAATATATTTCATCTAGAAATAGATTGTCCGTCGAACACATACATACTATTGTGGTTTTATTTTATGTTACTTCAATAACATTTTTAATGCCATGGTTAGGATCTTACTTCCCTTTCAAACCAAAATCCAAAATTGATTGCTTTTGTACTAATAATCAACGAGTAAGTACATTATGAAACTAATAAGATGGTTATCTAACTAGCATTGATCATTACAATGCTGTACAAAGTTATCCCAGCAGGATCTGGAAGTATTTATCTTCTGGAAATAGTGTGTCTGCCAAATTCTATACATACTATCATGGTTTCATTTTATTAGTAGTTTCTTCTCTTATTATATAATTTAGTTTCTTTAATCATATCGTCATTGGCAAGGTTAGGTACTTCTATAACAATGCAATTTCCTTCCAATCCAAGCCCTGTACTGCGACAGCTTGGGAATTGTTAATCATTATAAATGATTTTGTATTAACTAAAGACAATTTATTAATTAAATATAATAATTAGCAAGAAGAATATAGAGGAAATGACTATGCTTGTGACTTATAATCCAACAAAATCCAATAAGATGGATATCTAACTAACATTGACAAATATATAATCTTCCAAAAATATGCTAAGTTTCATAAAAACTATAGTATAAAAATCTAACTAACTAATTGACTTTCTTTGTTATATATGTACCTACATTCTTTACACTATAATACTTTGAAAAGTGTTATACAATACACATTATTTCAAACACCTATCTTGCTTCGCTTATACTTAAGTTCTCTATAACGAAGTAAAGTATCTATTATTCAGGCCTAGATTATAGGTGCAGAAAATTTTAAGACTAAAATAGTCTAATTGTAAAGAGCAACTGTTGAGTTCATTGCTACCATTACTATTCTTCTCAGCAGAACTGCTGTTCGAGTTGCTATTAGCTTCTGGCACCTTTATACAACCGGCATAATCAAATTGATCTCTCAGACTAATACACAAGACTAGCCAAGATGAGATCTTTTGTCGGCCTAAAACAATTTAACAACAATTGATATAATTTTCTTGTCTATCCATAGGTATGACATTATTTTGATATTTTTATTATTGATAATGATTTTATAATTATTTTTCAAGTAGGCATGTAAAATTATATAAATTATGAAAACTACCGCTGGCAGTTATAGCTACCGCGGATTAGTGAAAAATTTCTTCTTTTGTGAGGTGAGTTTTGTTTAAATTTGATTGTTACATAATTAATCTTCTTGATTATGTTTTATTTTTTTTATATTTATTCACAAACAATATGACTCTATCTCACTGGTTCCTAAGTAAATATACGTATCTAATATTATTTTAAAATAAGTGTAGTTTTGGCATCATGCATACAAGATATTAATACTATATGGATATTTACTTAGAAAAGCCAAAAAATTGTAAATTATACGATGAGTAACTACAAATACCAAAAATATAATGTGTAATACAAAAAATTCTTTGAAATGGCAGTGTCAATAACTCTTTCGAAATTTTTTTACTATTTGTATAACACTATTTTTATACGTTAATAATTATATTTCAGGACTCTAATTTTATAAAGTAATTATTTATCAAAATTAATTAAAAGAAATTGGAAAGTTTATATGTTTTATTTTGGCAACCTATGTTATTATCAAAAGTTGTGTGATATACCATACCATTTCTATGTGTACGTGAATTTTATATATTTAAATATATAAAACAAACAAAAACACAGATTCAGCAAGATAAACCTTTCGTCTGGAAGTACTACACTCATCTTTAATTGTTTTATTTTAACTTTACGACGTATTCCGCATATAGCAAGGCAGAAAAAAACTAGTGTAAGACACTCCGTTCCCCATAAATATCCTAAGACACATGGGTCGTTCAAAAATGGAACCCAACTCAAATAGAAGGACAGTATGAACTAACACTTGAGCCCAACTGGGCACTTTATCTTTTTTTATGGAAAAGGACAAGGCAAACGAGCGCGCCCACAACCCCGTGCAACAGCAGAGGAGCTACAGGTGCGTTGCCGGCCTTTAAGGTGGAGATAGACGCGCTTTTTGTAGGTACCCATGTCATATCGACCTGGACACAACACTGCCGCGGGTAGGCAATTCCACAGTTCCGTGGCTAGTAGAAGGAAGTTCCTACGAAACCGCACAGTAGTGGATTGCCACGTATCCAGGTGGTGTGGATGATATATGAGCTTGTGACGTACTGTGCGGTTAGAAAATTCGGCGGCAGGTAACGAGTCAAACATTTCTTCAGAACACTTCCCATAATGAATGCGGTAGATGCAAAGCCAAAGTGTCAAGCCTTTCACAGATCATTGGGTCCCCAATGATTCGAATGGCTTTACGATGTATGCAATTAAATGGTTCAAGCTGATACTGGGGTGCACCAGTCCAGAGATCAGAACAGTTCTCCATAAGAGGCCGAACCTGGGCCCTATGTGGGGCCAAACGGTGTTTTGGCGTAAAGTACTGTCTCGCTTTGTTGATGACCCCCAGTTTCTTCGAGGCCAACTTGGCCTTGCTTTCCAGATGATCGCGATACTGGCAGTCACTCGAAACATTAAGGCCCAATATACTGATACTGTGCGCGGCTTTAAGGAAAGGGTTTTGAAAGACTGGCGATATGATAAATGAGATTTTTTTAGTGGTTAACGCGCAAGCCTTTTCACCCCATGAGGAGACATTCTCGAGGGATGCCTCAACAGAAGACACAAGTTTATTTCGGCACTGTTCCGCGTTTTCCCAAGAAAGACTTGCCCGGCCGGAGTAAACAGCATCCACTGTGCTATCATCTGCAAAGCAATGAATGCTAGAATCCTCTAACATGTCATTGATATGCAGAAGAAACAGCGTAGGGGACAGCACGCAGCCTTGGGCAACGCCAGAGCAGAAAATCGAATCCCATAGCGTTCATAGTCAGAAACGACCTTAGGTTAATTCAATTATTTATCTTTTTACTTTAGTTAATAAATTAATATATATTATATTGAAGCCAATCGTGGCGCAGGGGCACAAAGTGTGACTGTAAACCGACTGGTTGTGGATTCGATCCCCACTCGAGGAGATGAAATATTTACTTAAATTTATATTTCCATTTCCTCGCTCTGGTGTCGAGACTAAACGCGGCATTGAGCTCTGCCACTCAACCCGCAATGCCTCCAGAATACGGCAGAAAGTGGGGAACGGAGTGTCTTAACATTAGGTTCCCTCTGCCTACCCTGCAGTTTGCGGGATACAGCGTGAAGCTGATTTGATTTTATTTGATTTACTTCAGTAAATAATAATACATCTAAGCCCAGAGTATACAGATCTATACTGATATTGTATTAAACAAGACTAAAGTGGCATTGACAACAAATAATTATTTGAAATGTAAGCAAGTAGTAAAATAGATGATGTGCATAACGAATGGCAGGTAAATCACAAAGCGTGGTTAAAATAAAAAAAATGGTTTGTATGATAGGATTTCTATAAGTATGTAGACCATGTACTGAAGAGCCCCAAAAATTGTAAACCAGGAACTAAATGAAGATACAAGGCATATGTATAAAGCGTGAAATAGTATGAATTGAATAAACAACAAGAATTGAGAATGGAGTAAACATTGAAAAACGTTAAAAGATATCTAACTTAGATAGCGTTTATTTAAATTTATATCGAGACGAATAACGTCATGCTTATAGCGTTACTCGATAAATGCAGTGTCATGAGATTAGCGCATTTAAGTTAACAAAATCTTCACCTTTTTAATAATAAAATGGTTATAAATATAATTCAATTTTTGTATGAAGATGGGAAGTAATGTATGGGAAAATATAAATTTGGTATGTACATAGCTGTTATTAATCATGTTATAGAATTAATTTACTACTTTTTAATATTTTTATGATAAATATAAGTTTATTAATTGGTCATTTGTAATCTTCTATATATACCAATCTAATATAAAATAAAAAGAATGTCAATATTGCAATTGCGAACCTCGCGCGCTCTGCTGGCGAAATTTAAGTTGAGTAACTAATATTCATTTAAAATTCAATTTAACAATAGATGATAAGGTGTTTCAAAAATAGACAAAATATTAAATATTATTAAAATTGCAGGCTGCGAAGAAATATTGAAAATAGATTAAATATTCTTTTTAAATATGAATTCATTAAAATCAGCATCATCATCAGCATTTATTAGTTTCATCATAATTTAATGAAGTGAAAATTTAACTGAAATATTAATTCATTATTATCAGTTAAGAAATATCCTTTATGTAATAAGAAATTTTATGAAGTCGATAAGCGACATCAAATTTATACTAATTTGATGTAATTTATATAAACTCAAATTAAAGATTTCCAAAAAGCTCTACAATCCGAAGTTCGATAGTTCTATGTCTGAAAACTACGATTACCAAAAGCACAAAATTCTAGGAGCTGAAAATCTTTTCAATAGATTTAAAGTTCAATAAATAAATAGACGAAGAAGTAAGTAACATAATAATATTTTGATTTCTATTTTTTTAGCTTCCGGCTGCATCCCGCACAAAGCAGGGTAGGCAAGGGAATCTGGAAACATGGTATTAAGACACTCCCCTTCCCCACTTTCCGCCGATTTCTGGAGGCATTGCGTGTTGAGTGGATGTTTGCCGCATTTCCAGAGCGAGGAAGCGAAAATATTAAATATTTCATTTCCCCGAATGGGAGTCGAACCCACAATTTCTTGCGTGGAGCAGCGCCACAAGCAACTAAAAACCTGTTGCGTTTACAGTCGCACGCTTGTGCCGCTGCGTCACGACTGGTCTGATACCTTCGCCTTTGTAAAAAAGAGCATTTGGTATAAGAGTATTTATTGCGGACTATCACTCATGTAAAATTTCGATACGTGAATTGAGTCTTAATATCAGATTCTCTTTGCAGAACCAGCAATATATTTTTAAGACTCAGAAATATATTTTTATTGTGAAATTTATGAATACAAGCGAAGTATTCTGATATTTTTTTTTTCAGAAATGCTTAAATGTTAAATTAATTTATCATAAAAATCTTTTCTTGACAATGAAAATAAAAGTAAAATTAATTTTCGTTGACAGATTATATACTACGCCATCTTTCGTCAAATATATGTAGGGTGTAATGTTAAAAAGAAATTTGTAGGTAAAGCGCACTTTTGCGATGTTTTGAACCATAACAGTTCTACCTAAATAAGCTTCAAAGCGTTTACATAGATGGCTACCTATAATATCATCTCAATTTTCTAAATTTTAAGATTGAAGTCAATATGCGCATTTACGAACTATTTAAAATAGAATTTTTAACCTTAAATCAGGGATAAATCAGTGATAAAAAATGGATTTTTCCGTTTTTCGGTCCATTTAATTTAAAATTTAATTAGTACTTCTGTACATTAGGATTAGAAGTATCATAGACTTCCTTATATTCAGAAATCTTAAATTGAGTTTTGGAAATTCCAAAAGAACTTCAGTATAATATCCATAGGTATAATAGAGTAGTCCTTTTTGTAATTAAATAAATAGAATTATAAAAAAATAATCAATTAAAATCGCATAAAAAATGTAACAAAGTCGGTCAGAGTTTCAAAAATTAAAAAACAATAACAAATTTGGGATAGGGATTTTCGAAAATGTAAGTGACTGAAGTTGCCACTGTCAAAATATGTCGAAACCTGCAAGTTGCGTCTAAAAATTTTAAAACAAACGAAATGAAATAGAGGCAATTTTGCAAATTGAATGAAGAAATAACATTGGTAATCATATTCACGTACAAAAACTTAATATCTTTTTCCAACCAATGTTAAAAAATGTTTAAATTCAACACGTTATGATCGCAGATATGAACGCAAGCAAAACCTAGCAAATGCAAAAAATAAATGTAGTGGTGTATCCATAAATATAAAATTTCTATGTGTGAGTATATTAGTATGTGTGCGTGCTTTTCTTGGTGTGGGTTTAATAGTTGTGCGCATGCGTTATTAAATTTGTGTGCGTGTACGCGTCTGTGTGTGGGAGGCGTTGGTATGAAAGCATGAAAAATATATATTGGGATTATATTCAAAAGTTTATGAATAAAGACAGTTAATTAAAAATGTGAATTTAATTAAGATTTAACTCCTAGCAAAATCTTCTTTTAAGTCCTGTTACTCATCTCGTTCAACATCTAATTCTCATATTCTTTCAATATATTCTCTTTTTTAGTTGGAAGAAGATTCATATGTCTTTATTGCAACATGTTTTCAAAATTTCTACAACTATTCCATTGTCTTGACTATCAAGCATTCCGAATTAATTAATATCCAGCGCATTTTTTATTGTACCAAAAACAATCTTATAATTTTTTAAGATTTAATTATTTATTGAGTCATCTTTAATTGAACCTATCCAAAATTTTTGGGTTTAATTTTTTTTTTTATTAAAACTCCTTTAATCGCTAAAACTCTAAGATACAACTGTACACAATCAAATAAGATTAATTTCAAATAATGGTAAAGTAAAAAGCAACAAAGAAGTCAATGTCGACTTTGACTAATTCAAACTAATAATAGGTCAACAAACTAAAGATAATATATATCCTCATTAAGCTTCTTCAACTTCATACTTCACGGATCAGCATTTGAATATTCAGATAATTCTACAGTACTAATTCTTAATGCAATATTTTTTTTCGGTGTGTTTAAAAAGACTACGCCACGACAATACTAAAAACTGGAGTTTAAGTGGAGCTAAGTGAATGAATTTTCCTAAAATCGACGTATCAATACCCGAAACACAAAATATAATTGAATCTATATGCAACAATGAATAGAACAAAGAATGAAAACTGTATCCCGGGCAGGGCTCAGCCGTCATATTGCAGATATATTATTATTATTTGTTCAGTGACCTGCCTCACGTATGGTATATTGATATACGACTTTAATAGCCATGTAACAGGTATAAAAACAGAATGCAGGCACACCTGTAATAGTGTCTTGTCAAATTGTGATTGGTTGAAAAATCAGACATGCGAAGTAATATTTCATGTATTGATTTTGTCCCTTGCCCGGGATACCCATTTATAAATAGAATATACACTTATAGTCTAGCTAGGATAATGCTGCAAAAACAAGGTTTATAATTTTAGCTCAATTTGTTTAACTTTACGTTTCCCAGGTATAGTTACAACGCTTCAAAAAGATGACCGAATGACTTATTACAAAATTTTCTCTTCTTAACTGAGAAAATATGCAAGATTCTTAAAAAAATGGCTCGCCTTTTTTCGAGCGCACAAAGGGAAGTGTGAAGCTTAAGTTAGTCCGCGCTTTTTGTCCGTCTACCAGAGTGGGGAAATGAAATAAATTTACTTCTGCGAGTGCATATCGAGCCCACACAAAATAATAATTCCAATGTGCCACGGCGAGTTATCTACAAAAAAGTTATTGGTTTTGTTAAACAGTATTATTAATAGAAGTAAAAAATCTTACTTTGGCCCGAAGACATCTTGGCATTGCTGGATAAAGAAATCCAGAGGAAAGTGGTTGCCGAAGACTTCCACGGCACCAGAGGATGTTTGATAAAAACCAAATTCCGTACACGTTTGATACATCCATTGACGAGCTGGAATAATAATATATTTCAAATTATACATAACAGAACCAAATAAAGTATTTTCTTTTCTAAATCTTTTTATTGCCGACATCGCAGCAATAAAAGTAAAGTAATTATTATTAAAAGTAATTATTATTTATATTTTGACGCGGAGGAATATTTATATTTCAATATTATTGTTTGCCTTAGCTAGATAGATAAGCAACGGCGTTAGGTTCCAAATCCAATACCTTTAAAATGGGTGGGAAAGGACTAAAAGAGTATGTTCATGAAAGCCTTAAATAAAAAAAATATCCAACAGATTTAAGTGAAGAAGATAAAACGCACTTAAAACAACGTCTTGGACTATTCAAGCATTTAGGCTAATATATTCATCACGTATCAAACTTTGCAATAAATCATATATTTTTTTTTTAAAATAATTTCAATAATAACAACTATAATATGATACTATTATAAATGTAAATTTTGTAAGGATGGTTGGATGTTTATTCATCTACTGAAACTCTGAAAAGTTATCTGTGAGAGTTACTTTTCCCTGTCTTAAGAACCTCAAAAAATATTATTGGCATACGGGTTGTTGCTTGCAACTATATTTGCGTAGACTAAAGAATCATCGCTTTGGTGGTGAACAGTCATTAGAAATATTGAGATAATGAACAATAAAGTGGAACGGTTATACAAAAAAAAGTAGTTCGACGTAAATCAAATCCAACAAAAATACGATACTATTAGTAAACTCGTGTAAAAGAGGCCAGATAAAGAGAAAAAGACTAAAAAAGCAATGGAATGGTACAAATGGGGGGCAGTTGCTTGTAGGCAACGGCTTTTATTGGAAGGAACCTTGTGTGAAGTATTTTTATTAATTGATACATATCACTTATTGCAATTATAGAATCTCTTTCCCAATCATTTAGAAACATACAGACGATATGTGTTTTTATATTGTTTTTAAACAATGTTACCCGATCCCGTTTTCTAACGATATAATATTTCGCATTTAGATTCTAAGGAGAGTTAATTAAAAAATCGAGATTTTCGTGTACAGCCCAAAATCTAGATTCTTGAGTTCCGACAGATAAAACACGATTTAAAATAATGTGTGTAAGAGATTCAAAATAATAAAAAAATGTGTGTGTGTGTTTTAATTTTATTGTATAAGAAAGGTGACTGAGATTCGTGTTATTTATTTATATACGAATATAAGAAAATTCAAACATATCTACTAAAGAAGCAAAAAAAATATTTAATGGCTTTTTATTCAATAATTATTACCAATGAGCCATGAGCTCCCAAGATATTATATTTGCGAAAAATAGTGCCTCAGAGATAGACATAAAATGGCAAGAAAAAGGAGTACGAAAATCATAGAATCACAATTTACTAAATTTATATAAAATCGCTTATCGATCTTTATCGAAATGAAATAAGCAAGTGTAGGGCGGTGTCATTGTAAATGCGAGGCATGGGTTCGATTCAGTCAGAGGAATAAAAATATATATATTTACATTTCTTCGCCATGGTTAACGAGACAAAGCGCGGCGTTGAGTTCCTCCACTCAACATGCAATGCCGCGAAAATTCGGCAGCAAGAGAGAAAAAGATTTCTATTAATGGGAATTGAGTGTCATAAAACTGAGTGCCCAAATTCCATATATAACTAATGCTTAGCGGCACAAAGTCTAATAGTAGGCCCGACGTTGGTGGTTCGATTTTCACTCAGGGCAATGAATACTTTTCATTTTCTTATCTCTGGTAACAAAACAAACCGCGGCATTGGGTTCCGCACTCAACACGTAATGTCTCGAAAATTGAATGCAAAGTGTTTGAACACTAGGTTCCGTCTGCTTATATTTCTATGAGGGAAAAAGCATGAAGCTGCTAACTAATACTCATATAGTTACAGGGCTAGGACGACAGGACAACGCCCATTGGGTGCAACTGCACATGCGATGTACTTGAATACCGTATTGATTTTGCATCTTACACAGATTGTGTATCTGTGTTGAAACGAATTTTCGTACACACTTATTTACGTATACGTATGTTTACTTTGGCATACGTATATATTTGAGTAATTGCACATGTAGGTAGTTGACGTTGGACGATGTTGTTTGTGGGCCGTAACAGAGTGAGTTTATGCATATATTAACACAGATGTAAATCAAGGGACGGCAGGCTGCGGAGAGGAAGCTGCCACGGCAATTGCGATCTAGATTACCTGGGGTCTAGTTGTGTACTAGCGACAGGAAAACAACTGTTCAAATAATCAACCCTAAACCAACTAACGCATCTGATATAATGTCTGACAGGGGGGGTGACAATAATACCTTTTTTTCCGCTAAAAGGGAAGAACTCCCAATGCGTAAGATGAATTTAAATAAAAAAGATGCCATTACGCAGACAGAAGATGATATTTTGCAGATGACGGACAACAGTGTCAAAACTGAGATTTGCAATCCAAAACAGGACTCCGACGACATGACGGACGACAGTGTCGACTCTGCTCAAAAGTTGGGAGCTTTTACTCAAGAGGTAGCTTCCGATCAAAAGGACCAGGTGTCTGATATCGGAGACAAGTCTGTTGAAGATGACTACAAGTCATGTACATCTACTGAAAAGGAAAGAAGCAGCTCTACTCTAAAGGAACAAGCGACTGCCCAACGAGAATATGCCCAATCAACATCACAAGAAATTGAACATTGTAAACTGCATTGCCGCTGTAATATTGAAGTAAGTTCAAACATTTTTTAATATTCATTCTATAAAATATTCATTCTTCTAATTTAATACATTATTAAAAAATATATTTCAATTGTTACAGGGGTCAGCCGACGGGAAGGCAGATGAATTGAAGAATAACGCACACATCCAAAAATGGAATCAAAAGATGACACACGTTCAAGAACGGTTATTATACGAAATCGAAATAAGTCAAGTGTCAAGAACAGAGAAGGAAATGCTTAAGTCAATCTTAAAAGATATCGTAAAGATGTTAAGTCTGCCACGGAAAAATATCTCCGCGTCCGCGTTTGACGATTATCTATAAAATAAATTATAAAAACGTATGAAGTAATTCAAAACATGTGTAATTTTCATTTGCTGTTGTTGTAATTGATGTCCTCCTAATATTTTAAGGTTATAAATCTAACAATATATGTATGTACATTATAATTTTAAATTATAATGCTAACTGTAAAATTTAAATAAATAAAAAAATAATAAACTTTTAATTTTAATACCTCTCCTGTGTTATACACAACTCTTATATAAAAATATTTTTTAAATTCCGCCACTCAACGTAATACCTCAAATAGAAAAAGAATGTCTTAATACTAAGTTCTCAGAATCCCGCTGCCTATGCCATGCTGGATACAGCGTGAAGCCAAAAAAAAAGTAAACTTATAATAAATAACTTATTATTATTTTAGATGTCTTAGCTTCACGCTGTATCCCGCACACAGCAGGGTAGGCAGAGGGAACCTAGATGTCTAAAACGTTGAAATTATACAACATTGTCAATATTAATCAATTTCTTTCGTCTGTAAAGATTTCGTTTTAAATGTTGTCCTATTGTAACTTTATTAATGTTTATTTATATGATTATTACTTTTTTTAATATAAATAAATAATTGTATCAAGAAAGAAAGAAATATGGTTGCTTTAATTTTATTATGTGTATTGTTTGTTGCAAATTCACTCGTTGCTCGTATATGAGATTTATGGTTATAATAATAATATTGTATTAAACAATAATTATAAAGAGATAATTTTATAAAGTTATAAGAGTCATCCATTTTTAAACATTTGCTTAAAAAATATATAAAATAAATAAATCAGCTTCACGCTGTATCCCGCACACAGCAGGGTACGCAGAGGGAACCTAGTATTAAGACACTCCGTTCCCCACTTTCCGCCGAGTTCTGGAGGCATTGCATGTTGAGTGGCGGAACTCAACGCCGCGCTTTGCCTTGACACCAGAGCGAAGAAATGAAAATATTAAAAATATTATAATATCAAACTTTCACCATCTGTCAAACAATTTTGACAGCTAATACAGATTGAAATTCTTAAGGCATATTTTTCATAATGAATTTATGGCCAAAGCTCCGATATCAATAAAAATATACATACATTTTTTTTAAACTAAAGTTTTTCTTTTTTCAGATTGTACTGCTGGCTATGATAACGAAATTCAAACAGTATGCGAAGCACCAAGTCCAATGTGTTAAAGCGAGATGATGTACCTATTCCCGTAATCACTTATTCAAGTAGATTACAAGTGAAACAATTAAAAAAATATATATAATATTGATGTTTATATTTTTTATTAATATAATATTATAAACATTGCTGTTTACTGTTATTCACAAGTAAACACGTCAAGGCCAGTTCACTAGAATATTTCATGAAGTACAGATAGTACAACATAGAAATAGATAAAGGAGAAATTACACAGAAAGAGTCAATCCAGACTCTAGTTTAGATTGTAGAGCGTACAGCACAATTACATACAAAAGTATGAACAAAAAGTGCATTATGACAAAATATGGGTGCCTTTTGGATACAATTAATATTTTTTATGTGATACTGTGTATGTAATGTGATACTATCAGTTAGAAATAATTAGCACAAACTCTGAAATCGAAACGTCTGAAATTTTCTTTGTGATGCCCGTAACTGGAAGATATAACTTTAAATTATATGAAAGAGATGTTATTAATTTAGCTAATATTGGAGACAAGATCAGTGTAATTAAATGTGAATAATATAATAGAATACCAAATCTCCGTCAAATCAGTTTACTTTTCTTGGTCTTTTGATTATAATCCGTTATTAGTGATGGTCGATCCAAGAAAGTGGCAAAGAATGGAGAAAGAATATATATAGAATGGCCAATCTTTATGCGATTATAAATCTGTTGGTAGTGCGGAATTAAACGCAATATTTATTTTAAAGGAATTTTTACTTTATTCAACACGCAATATCTCAAAAATTCGGCAGAAAGTGGAGAACGAAAGTACGTTAATGGGAAGGGAGTGCCTTAACATTAGGTTGCCGGGTTCCCTCTGTCTCCTCTGCTATATGTAGGTAGCGTGAAAAAAAAGGCTATTTAATAATTTATTTGAGTAAAGTGTAAAGAAGTAGTGTCCCTATAATTTCTAACATCCTAAGAAATCTTTATAATTTATTTATATATTTATTTTAATTTTAATAAACTTTGTAGTGAATCATTTAAGAAAAAACTTAAGGATTTATTTCAAAATAAAAAGTAACTAAGGCATATTTACATTAGCTATGTAAATTCATAACCTAAACCAAAATCCTACCTATGTCGTTCTATCTCCGTATATTTCATATTAACTATATTAAAAAGTAAATAAATAAAAAAATATCGTTTATAATCATGTAAAAACGTGAAATACACAAATATATCAAGCTGTATGTAACATACAAAAAATGTATTTCACATACAAATTTTAAATTAACCATACAAATCTGTAAAGCAAGATATAATTCTTTTACCGAAATAACATCAATAACAATATTTTTCATTGTCATTCTGCTAATTTTACAGTATTTTGAACTTTTTAGTTAAATTTTTTGATTGTTGCAAAAAAAATTCATGATTGACGATCTCAGCTTAAAAAAAAAATTGTGACCGGCCCTTCAGCATTGATTATTGATAAGGAGCTTTAAATTTATAGCGCCTTAAAATTAGCTGCATTTTGTTGAAAATATCTAAGTAAAATGAACGAAGATACGGGGCGAGAGCTGTTGGAGGACGAGGCAAGTAAAAGACATTTGGTTCTCATATTTTTCTTATTAGAAAACGAAATTTTCTTTCCAATCTAAAATTTCGAATAATGACATAGTTTTCTAATACTATTATAGATTTTAATCATTCATATTAATCAATTAAAAAGAAAATACGTTGTTTAAGTTCAAAAAGCAAGTCCTATTGCACAGTCGAGGCGGAATTTATAGTCGTACAATATAGGCCCTATATAATTTTTTTTTAATGGCTTCCGGGTAACCGCCCAAAAATTTTCCTATTTTAAGTTTAGCGGTTTTTTTTTTGTTTTTCATCCAGAAACTAATGAAGATATAAGAACCATGCCTATAAAAACCTATACTCGACCTTTTGTCTATAAAGTAACTTTATTTATTAAAATAGTTTATTAAAATAGATATCGCGTCTTTTAAAACGGTAACATGCTAATGTTTATTGCTAATGTTTAATTATGCATAATGCAGCACATTGTACTTTCATAGAAAATTTGTGAAATAAGTTTATTCTTATTAAAGACAGAATAAAAAAAAGTCTTATCAAAAAATTGATTAAACTTATTTATAAAGGATGCTTTTATATTTTTTATATACTTATAAGTGACTCAGAGAGAATCTTTACTTTAGTACACTCAATGAAGAGTATTATGCACCTCGTGGCTGAACTCAACACCGCGCTTTGTTTGACACAAAACGACATGATGCTTAGAGTGTAAAACTGTTAAAACCGATTTTGCCTGCCAAATTGGAAATTTATTATATTTCATATAGAAAAAATACAAATAAATTTTCGGAATTATAAAACAGCTTTATGTTATCAGCTTTACGCTGTATCCCGCACACAGCAGGGCACGCAGAGGGAACCTAGTGTTAAGACACTCCGTTCCCCACTTTCTGCCGAATTCTGGAGGCATTGCGTGTTGAGTGGCAGAATTCAACGCCGCGCTTTGCCTCGACACCAGAGCGAAGAAATGGAAATATAAATTTAAGTAAATATTTCATCTCCTCGAGTGGGGATCGAACCCACAACCAGTCGGTTTTACAGTCACACTTTGTGCCACTGCGCCACGACCGGCCTCAAAAACAGCTTTATAACATCTGATAATACATATATACTATAGTATATTTAAGATTTTTTGTCTCTCTTAATAATTTGCTAGCAATTTTACACTGTAAGCCATCGGTACATGAACATTGCACATATAAAATTATAACTCACAACCACAAACTTCTCTTTAATACCTAAAAAAAGGAAAAAATAACAAAAAGCAATACAAATTTCACATCTCCATACATACCTCCATCTGATCCCCACGTGTCGTTCCTTAAATCTCTTATCATATTATCATAGCTATAATCTAAGCAGGATTGATTAGACTTCTCTAATACTATAGAATTGAATTCCGCTAATTTTCTATACGCCGGAGTGTTTGTTCTTGTCAGCATCTCACATACCTAATATAAAATAAATAAATAAATCAGCTTTACGCTGTATCCCGCACACAGCAGGGTAGGCAGAGGGAACCTAGTGTTAAGACACTCCGTTCCCCACTTTCTGCCGGATTCTGGAGGCATTGCGTGTTGAGTGGCAGAACTCAACGCCGCGGTTTGCCTCGACACCAGAGCGAAGAAATTAAAATATAAATTTAAGTAAATATTTCATCTCCTCGAGTGGGGATCGAACCCACAACCAGTCGGTTTTACAGTCACACTATGTGCCCCTGCGCATGTGTATAATTAAAGGAAAACCGGGACGCATGTTAAAGGCGAATAGAAGTTTATTCAGAGCAAGATAAAGTGCGGTTTTTCTTCTGTCATTCAACTAAACATTTATTTAAAAAGAAAACAAAAGTTTGAGAATTGAACGAATCAACACTAAATTATCGTTGCTTATATAGGAAAAAGTAAAGATGATATTATGTATGATATACCTAATAATTAGAAAAACATATTTAACATATGAATGGATTTGGTAATTAAAGGCTTTTCTTAAAATGTAAACTTTTTCTTTATTAAAATATATCTACAACAAATTGTTGACAAGTAGTCTATATCAATTTAGATATGGCTGAAAAATAAATACTATTATTTAATATTAATAAAACATTTTTTACATGTCTGCTTTTTTATTGTATGGCGTATAATAAAACTAAAATAAAAAATATTATCATATACACACCCCCACATTAAAAATATATATTACAATACGAATAAAAGTACCGAAAGCAATTTCGTACTAAAATAGAAAGCTATAAAACGATTTAAAACGTTCAATCAAATAAATGGTTGCTAACATTTTTTTGTATTGAATTCAGTACTTTTATAATCCTTAGTGCAGACGACGTTTGCATAATATTTCATATAACTATTTTGTAAAACTAACTAAGTTTTAAAATATCACATAAAAAGATGATACACAAAAAAAATCAAGTTGGTACAAAAAAAATATGTCATATACGCAACGCAAGTTATTATAACAATCTAGATATCAAATTTTTACTAACACATTATTAATAAGTATTTGATGTTTGATTTAGTACTTTTATTCTAAGTGCATACATTTTTTTTAGCTTCACTCTGTATCCCGTAATTGTTAATCGTAGCCTAATTTATATACAAAAAAAGAAATAAACAAATATAGCTATAATAATTTAGAAACAGTTATTAAAAATGAACGAACCATGTGTCCATGGTGATTCGATAAAATAATAATAAAAAAAGGGTTAAAGCATCCCTTTAATATTCGTCAAAATCAAAAAACCTATTACAAACAGGTAGTCAAAAAGGGGTTATTTCTATGTCCTTTTTACGACAATTTTACTTTATTATATACAAGTGGGCACATGCTATGTTTCAATTAACACCCCTTCGTACTTCACAGGCTTGGGTCTTACTGAATGAGGTCGATAATTGATACCTTTCAATAGCAATTTGATCAAAGGGTTTGTTGAAATAGACATTTGTAATTTGAAATTGAGGTTTGTTTTTAGTGTTTATGATTTTCTTAATATTAGTTTACGTTCGCCGTATCTCTGGGTACACAGGGGGAACCTAGTGTTAGACACACGACTCCCCACACACCGCTCAATTTTCGGGACATTGGATGTTGAATGGAACTCAAGACCACGCTATATCTTGTTACCAGTGCCAGAACTAATAAAAATAATTTATTCTATGGGAAACGAACCCACAACTATAGTTTAGAGTCAACCGCTGTGCTGCTGCGTTACGACTGCTTCAGTAATCTCAATATTGATAAAAGCTTAAGACTGACTGAATATGGGGCGGGTACTTAATACCTTTGAAATGCAATTTAATCTATCTTAATAGGAATTATACATGAAGGTACAGTTTTTTTTTTAATAAAAAGTTATATTAACGTATTATAACAAATAATACCTTACAAGCTATTTTTAAGATTGTATAATATAAATAGTTATTAAAAATAATTGATAGAAATAAAAATATACGTACATTTTATATTAAAATACTATGTATAATATAAAATATTACTTACTACTAATAAGTAATCTAAATACCACTGTTAAGTTGTATTATAATATTTTGTAAAAAATCCATAAAAGCCATAAAGATTTTTTGTCCTCATAGCCATAGACTTCATTTTAAATAATATAATGAATAATTTCAGATAAATATTTGTATTACTTTTACACATCGTTCCCATTAAGACACTTCCGTTCCCCACTTACCGCCGAATTTTGGAGGCATTACGTACATTGAGTGGAGGAACTCAACAACGTGCTTCCCCTCGTTACCAGAGCGAGGAAAATGAAAATATCAGGTAAATATTTTCTCGAGTGGGAATCGAACCGACAACCGATCGTATTTACAGTCGCACGCTTGCCCCTCTGCGCCACGACTGATGTTGTTTCACGAAAACACTTAAAAATATATTATATATATGTAAACTTCATCTTGAAACTACTTTTGCAACCATTTAATAAAGTATTTTGTGATGTATCTCGTTTATTTCTAATATAAAAAAATATTAACATTAAACTAAACAAAATAGTCGTCTTTGTAGATATTTGTATTCCAGTACATAAAATATTTATACTATATTTTATATTAAAGTATTGTAACAATTCTTTTATTTCCATACGTTTTCTAAATAAGTAATTTTCTTTCCTAATCGTGGAATAACACTTAAAAAATGATAAAAAAGAAACAATTTTCCTTAATTAGTAAAATAAATAATAAACGGTCTTTCTTGTATTTTGTCTAATTAAATGTTTAGACATTAGAATTTAGAAATATTGTACTTTTCTAAAACTCATTTTAATACTAAACATGCACGTAAATCAATCCACTGTACTAAAAATTGATTGAAAATTTCTGCCTTGAAAACTATTTAATCAAAAATGTAATAACAAACACCTAAATAGCTTAATAAAAAATTATTAAAGATTAAAATGAAAAGTGATATTAGATATTGTCATTCAACGCGCATTTGACCTTAAAAACGACAAAAACAGAGAACGAAGTGTCCGAACACTTGGCTTTCCATTTTCACACAAATTCACTTGAAAAAAAAATATGTATTAAACATAAATAAAAAAAATATAAAACTATAATCATATTACAATCAACAAAGCATTGCATTCAAATTTAAATAAATAACCACGTTTATCTGCAGCCATATGGTAAACTCAATTATCTCCGTCAATACTCAATATAAATCAGAACAAAATCTCATTTAGTTGTTGGTTTGTAGCCCCTGTTGCTATACAATAGTATAATCTAATATAATGTATGAAATTAAAGATAGAAAATTAAATGATTTACATTACACAAAAATATACAATTATTCGTAAGCGGTCGTCCATTAATCACGTGAGGATGAAAAAAGGGTGGGGGTTCGATAAAAGTACGATATATCACAAGGTTTCTATAGAGTTTGTAAATACTAAAAAGAACAAAGAGACATGTGATTTTGTGTGGAGGCTGGGTAGTCTTAAACCTCACCACATATCACCAGGGGGTGCAGCTCTCCATTAATCTTTTCTACAAGTTTCAATACATTAATTATAGTATATAACAATAAAAACAAAGTTTGTAAAACAATCAGGTTCTTTTTTCTTTCAGCTTCACGCTGTATCCCGCACACAGCAGGGTAGGCAGAGGGAACCTAGTGTCAAGACACTCCGTTCCCCACTTTCTGCTGGATTCTGGAGACATTGCGTGTTGAGTGGCAGAACTCAACGCCGCACTTTTGCCTCGACACCAGAGCGAAGAAATGGAAATATAAATTTAAGTAAATATTTCATCTCCTCGAGTGGGGATCGAACCCACAACCAGTCGGTTTTACAGTCACACTTTGTGAATTAATCATCTTAAGGTTAATTCTTTGTCTTATAAATATAATCAGTCCATGAAATATAAAAGAGTTTTGATTTTACACACAAGTTGATGGCTAATACATGTACAATATTATTGCAAAATATAGGAAATTGTGCAAAAAAGAAATATTTTGTCTATTACCGAAATAAAAATAATACATTTTGTAGCTACGATAAACCAGAAACAATATAGAGTATGTTTTTGGTACAACATATGCTAACACATTTTTCATACATATGTATACGTACCAAATTTATAAATAACAGTTTCTTATCAACTTCATTATAACTGGTCATTAACATTATCAACTTTCACCTGAGTAAATAAAATCCATTGAAATCATAATAGCACAAAGAAGTTTTATTCTAAAACAGACCTGACTCATTGAATAATATTTTTGTTATCATTTAAATAAATAGTTTTAGTTATATATATTGATGGTTTCTTAACTTTTTTTAACTATAATATATTTATTTATCTATCCTTTTTGCGCTGAATTCCGCACGTAGCAGGGTAGGCAGAGGGAAATTTGGGAACCCAGTGATAAGACACTTCGTTCCCCTATTAAGACAATTCCGTTCCCTACTTCCCGCCAAATTCCTGCGTGTTGAGTGCCGGAACCTAACGCCGCGTTTTGCCTCGTTACCAGAGCGGAGAAATGAAAATATAAAATATTTAACTCCCCGAGTGAGAATCGAACACACAACCGTCACGTTTACAGTCGCACGCTTGTGCCCTTGCTTCACGATGGCCTCAACTTTGTAATAAAGTTATGAAATATATAAAATTGAAGTGTAATATTTCATTTAAAAAAGTATCAATACATATTAAGTAGCATATTCTATAGGCCGTCGTGGCGCAAGGTCATAAGGGTGTGACTGTAAAGCGATGGTTGTGGGTTCGGGGTTCGTTGAGTAAATGAATTATTATAGATTAATATTTTCATTTTCTTCGCTCTTGCACTAAGGCAAAAGCGGTGTTTCGTTCCGCCACTCAACACGCAATGCCTCGAAAAATTGGCCGGTCACTGAGGAGCGGAGTGTCTTAACACTTGGTTTCCTTTTCCTACTTTGTTATGTGTGGGATGTAGCGTGAAGCTGATTTTTTAAGAATAAAAGTAACATAACTCAAAAATTTACGACATTAAATAAAATGCTGTCTATGGTCATTTTTGGCAAAAATTAAACGTTGGGGATATTCTGGGTTAACACTGGGTCACATTCATTCTGAGTGTGCAAAATATCGCACTTTTTTTGCAATACAGGCAATTTTTTGCAATATATCTTAAAACTAATCTACAATCCAACGGCAAAAAAAAGAAGACGGCAACACAAAAGCACATTGCATTTTAGATGTCAGCAGCCATGACGACGATTCAACACAAATTTCATGTGTCATAATCAAAATAAGCGACAACATTTATCGTAAACTTAGCTAAATATTCTAATCTGGCTATTCTTTCCAAAATTAACTATAAAATATCAAATAGTTATTGTATTTAGTTCAAATCGTACCTGGAAATGTTTTAATTTAAAATATTATAGGCAAACGGAATAGAGAATAGTAACACATATCCCGAAATACTAGTTGCCTTATACAAATATTATAAAAAAATTACATAATCGTCAAAATAATTTGCTAATTTTGGTATAATAATGTTCTACACCTGCTTAGCCTTTTTTATATTTAATCTATTAACAAAAAACAACTTAGAATATTTAGTAAACCACAGCCTTATAGTAACAGAACTGTCTGTTTTAAATTATGCTGTACTTAATTTAAGCATTAAAGCCATTTCAGTTTTTTTAAGGTTTTATATTTAACCAATAATTGAAACGTCATTTAATAATAATAATTGCAAATATTCCACAAATAAATATATTATGGAATTAAATTAGTATTTTTCTGTTTTCAAGAACAAAAAACCAAAATGGCCCGCTTAAACGCGAACATCGTTTATGTTAATATATTGAAACATTTGAAGCATATTTATCATACATTTAAATATAAGAATGCACTACAATGAAATAAGCAGACAGTAAATTATGTTCATATTGAAATTTTAACCAACATTTATATATGAAATTCGACAAATATAATATATTTATTTATTAAAACTTAAAATAAAGCGTAAAGCAACAGTTTGAGAAAACAGCCTATATTGTGTACACAAAAAAAACATTTATACTGATTGACTGATTGACAGAAAAAGCCAAATTCAAAATTTAAAAAAAATACATTTACATCGCATAAACTTCTATTTAAATTTCAAGCATTATTGCAAATGAAAAATATAAAAAAATATCAATTTTTAATTATACATACGATTTACCGTTCAGTAGTTTTAAAATGTCATATTTAACAATCAAAATTTCCAAGCATTTAAAAAAAACAAAACTATACACATACATACACATAGAATAATAATAAAAAATATATAGTACTTACCGTGTTAATAGTGACATTTTTATACTTAGGATCGGCACTCATTCTATTATCCTCATTGTATTGAACCAAATCCGCAAAATCATCCGCTATTGAATTATAAAAGTTTTTAATATCATTCTCAGTTGCTTTGGAAAAAGGTTTGCAAACCCTGGAAAAAATTAAAAAATATATATACTTTTTTTAATAAATATCTACGTACTAAAAATATACCTGGTCTAAATCTATACATGGAAGATATATGCGTAAAACTTTATTGTATTTCGCTTTACTCTGTATTACGCAAATAACAAAACGAAACCTGGGTACCTAGTGTTAAGATATTCCGTGTCAATCGTATTAAATATTTAATTTTCTCGGGTACGAATCGAACCCACGACCAATTCTGTTTACATTCACACATTTATGCCTGCGCCAGGACTGGCTTCTAAAAGTTTTATTAAGGGCATTGATTAATGTAATACGACTCAAAAGAAACAGACACAGACAAACATAGTAATTATGTTTACAATTTTTATGTTTGTCTGTGTCTTCGTGCACGCCAACCTCAGAAACAATTTACCGAGTTTTCACGATTTAATTTTGATATGGTTCTCTTAATAAAACGGTGGTATTTTCATTTCAATCGGTTAATAAGAAAACAGTTATATAAATCAGCTTCGCTGTATCCCACACATAACAAAGTAGGCAGAGGGAACCTAGTGTTAAGACACTCTGTTCCTCACTTTCTGCCGGATTCTGGAGGCATTACGTGTTGAGTGGCAGAAGTCAACGCCGCGCTTTGCCTCGACACCAGAGCGAAGAAATGGAAATATAAATTTAAGTAAATATTTCATCTCCTCGACTGGGGATCGAACCCACAACCAGTCGGTTTTACAGTCACAGTTTATGCCCCTGCGCCACGACTCTAGTTAACACTTATATAAAAATTCAAATATATTTTTCGATAAAATTCTAAATATATAATCTAAAAATTAGTAAATAAATAACCGTGTAGTCTAAATGGGTAAAGTTGCGAGCTAATCGCTATAGTAATAAATAAGTATTTTAACATGATCTATACAAGTTATGAAAAATAAGAACAATTTCATAGAAAATAGTTATCATTCATCTTAGAATGCAACACTTCAAAACATCCAAACAGCCTTTGTCCTATTTAAATGTTTTGATGTGACAACGAAATATGAAACCTCGCGTTGCCAACAATAAAATATATGCAAGCAACATTTATAAGCACAAAAATCGCATTTTCATGAAGAATAAGAAAAAAATATATAATTTATATGAATATATTATATGTACTATTGAAGAGAAGAAAGTGACATGACACTAGTTTTAAATAAATATATTGAGAAACAAAAATATCTGCAGTTTTCAATAATACTTTATACAACCTATACAAATAAGAAAATTGTAACTCATCGCTGTATTTGTAAGGTCGCATATATCTTGTATGAGAAAATATATTTTTGGGAGCCTTTATTAATGTAAATAAAGTCAAAAATAATGATTTTTAAAATTCAAATTTAGATTCAAAATATTCTTTATTCAAATAAACTCTTATAAGCACTTTTGAATCGTGGAATGAACATATAACAAAAAAAAGCTACCACCGGTTCGGAAGGCAGTTCTGCTGAGAAGAGCCGGCAAGAAACTCAACAGTTGCTCTTTGCCTGTGAACGCTAATCTCAGAAACCAAAATATAAAAGTGACAAGTCACTTTAGAATACAAAAGCGACAAGTGACTTTTGTATTTCGGTAAACTTCCCCTAACATTTTGTTGCAGTTTTAGTTAAATCGGTCCATAAAAAGAAGTATTAGCATTTTTAAAGAAATCAGTTTAAAGTATTTTGTTTTACAAAATTACTACACAATGAATATTTCATTTAATCGATTGAAACTTTAGTTTTCAATATACAGATATTGTCTTAAAAATTGCATTATTTTAGATTACTAAATAAGTATTTGTGTAATTCAAGCGAAGCCGTGAGAGGGGCGCTAGTCATGTAATAACTTGTTCTGTAAATGAAGTGTTACGGTGATTATGATATTTTAAAAACATTATATATTTTTTTTATTAGAGGCCAGTCGTGGCGCAGGGGCACAAAGTGTTTCATTTCCTCGCTCTGGTGTCGAGGCAGAGCGCGGCGTTGAGTTCCGCCACTCAACATGCAATGCCTCGAGAACTCGATGGAAAGTGGGGAATGGAGTGTCTTAACACTAGGGTTCCTCTGCCTACACTGCTGTGTGCAGGATACAGCGTGAAGCTGAAAAACACTATCCCGTACAGCTGGGTAGGCAAAATGAACATTTGGTTGATCACGCTACACGCATCACTCAATTTTCGAGACATTGCGTGATGAATGGCGGAATTGAACGCTGCGTTTTTCTTGTTACCAGAGCAAGTAAATGAAAATATTTCATTCCCACGAATGGGAATCGAAATCACAACCATCGCTTACAGTAATTTTTTTTATTAATAATAGTAGTTTATTAAAAAAACTTACTTAAATTCCTTTTCGATAGTTTTCGGATCTGTTTTCATTTTGGCCTCGATCTGTTGATGTGCGTTTTTCACTTCATCTGCACATCTTGTATCACCTGTTTTTTCTTCTAACGCATTTACCACTACTTGAAAATATTCTACATAAAGAAAATTATAAGATTATTTCAAAATCTATACTGATATTATAAAGCTGAAATTTTTGTTTGCGTTCAACGCAGTTATCTCAGGAACTATTAGTTCTCAATTCAGAGTTTTGATTAGAAATTTAGTTTAATAATGTACAAAATTGCATTTAATAATAAAATGAGCGAAATCAAGTTATTGTTGTAACAAATTGAAAACCATTTAATTTATACATTCTGAGTGTTTGTGACTATAACAGGTATTCCATCTATACTAATACTAATATTATAAAGCGGAAGAGTTTGTTTGTTTAAACGCTAAGATCTCCAGATCTACTGATCCGATTTATTTTCTTTTTATTTTGTATAAAAGCTGCATTCTTTAGATGTGCTATAGAGTATATAACATTACGGTGTTAGTCGTAGCTAGTCTTAAATAACGAAGTAACAATAATAAGGGACGCCATCGAATTGCTTTAATATAGCTTTAAGCTAATTAATTCTATAAGATCTAAAAAAAAGTCCGCGACACCATATATCTATTTCTTATAAATAAGTAACATTAAGGCATTTTGTGACTAAAATTTATTGAAAATCGTAAAAGGATATTAAAAACTTACGAGCGACAGTTGTTACATCATCAAGAAAATTTAATGAAGATAATCTTCGGCTTTTATAGCATGTAATTAAAACGTGAACTTTTTGAGAAAATGTAAAATTAATATAATTCAACGCTCTGTTTACGGCCAAGCCTAGGCTCGAGTCCCGCGAGGGGTGCCCTTGCACTTTTTCAAGATTATGAAAAATGATTAAATGTATAAATTATATAATTAATCTTATGGCAAATGCAGCATAATAAATTATGCAGGCGAAACCGCGAATGGACAGCTAGTTACAAATAAAATAGTCAATTCAAAACAAAGAAATTAGAATTAGGGGTCGTTCAAGTATTACGTAAGCACTGTAGGGGGGCGGGGGGGTCTTTGGTTTGCTTATTTTTGATGACATGGGGGGGTGGGGGTTCTAGCTAGTAATTACGTAAGCAGAAGTTATTTATTTTTTCATATATACACGGGGAGGTCCAAAAGTTCGTGGAATGATAGGGTTCTAAATGAAATAAAACAATAAATATTTTTTTTCTTTTCAATATAATCACTCTTAAGCTGAATACATTTATTGGATCTATGAATTATTTTTTCTAAACCGTCGAAATAATATTTTTTTCCTTCGCCTTAAAAATGGGCCAAAATTGCCTCCTTCACCTCATTGTAGTTGGAAAATTTCCTTCACCTTAAGGCTTTTATTAAATTAGGGAAAAAATGAAAATCACTAGAGGCCAGGTCTGGACTGTAAGGTGGGTGGACTACTGATTCGAAGCCATGCGTGTGCAGAGCAGCCATTGCAACTCTGCTCTTG
>DWMY01000157.1:0-41540 GCA_018249775.1 Heliconius hecalesia formosus
TAGTGTCTACGTACGCGCGCAAGGAAAACGAGTAAAAAGAGTTTTCCCGGGTAAATCAGTAAAATCGATCACTGAAAGTCCAATAAAAATTAGTTCAGTTATTCTGGATATTAGCTCGGGGAAATAGTAAGACAGACAGAGACAAAATTATTAATAATGTAGCTGGTTTAGTTTTGTTTTTTTATTAATATTTTATTATGGTTACGTTTACTTATATTTTTTTCATTTAAATTAGTTAAATATTTTCAAAAACGGTTTAGCGGGCGAAGCCGCGTCCGGGTCCGCTAGTATAAATATAAGAAAGAAAATATTTACCCTGCATTCTGTAGAGCTGACAATTTCAACCAGAAACCTAGTCCTAGTTCCAACCTTCACGGTAAGGTCCTGCAATCGACGTAGAAAGGTCGGCGGGTCTTCACCTGTCGGCATTTCGTCCGGGGAAACTTCCAATTGTACCCGGGTCGTATCTTTCCCGGCAACATTGCTCGCCTGGCAAATAAAAATAAAATACAATTAAAATGAAATACAAACAAATAAATTGCAAAGATAAACAAAAAAATATTAAAAAGACCCATTGTCATTGTGCGTGTGATGAATAAAAATAAAATTGATGCCGTAGTGGCGCTGCAGCACAGTACCTGAACACAGCACAGACTATGGGTGCGATACCTTTTTGGAGACATGAATTATTTTCATTTTCTCGCTCTGGTCCGGGGTTGAGTTCTTCGCTCAACACGCAATGTCTCGAAAATTGGGCGAAAAATAGTCTTCACACTAGATTCCCTCTATCTGCCCTCTTATATGCAGGATTTGTATCCTGCATATATAATCTGCCTATCCGTGAAGTTAAAAAAGAAATAAAAAGTAAAAGAAAATACAAAAGTAATAAGAACCTAAAAAGATAAGCTCATAATTCGTATCTGATTGAGAGTATGTTATTCTGCACTCTCATATTGTAATGGTCTGTTGTTGTAAACATCTTAAGATGGAACTGCAATATCTGAACATGCTTCCGGCGTATGTTTTATTTTTAGATTTAAAACATTCTAATATATACATATGTGATATAATTAATTTAATTTATTTCTGACTGAACACGCACGCCATCACAAGGAAAACGTGTCTACCAAGGGTGTAGGAAAGGTCTGATTGAGTATTCCGTGCCATTTCGAAAATAGTGTGGTGCCAACGGCCTTGGGCCAGAATTTTGAATAAAAAATATGAATATCTATAGATACGCTCATTGTGAAGACATCTATAATATAAACCTAGTATCAGCTT
This sequence comes from Heliconius hecalesia formosus, assembly GCA_018249775.1. NCBI lineage: Eukaryota > Metazoa > Arthropoda > Insecta > Lepidoptera > Nymphalidae > Heliconius > Heliconius hecalesia. The sequence goes on from DWMY01000157.1 coordinate 1,282, forward strand.
AGTCATCTTACGCACAATGTCTATAAAATATTTTTGCTTGCCCCGAAAATTATGACAGAAGAATGATCATGATATCATGCAAAGATAACATAGTGCTAAGATTCTCCGTTCCCCACTAAATTATAATCAATATATATATCCGTTATTTCGAGTGATTGACAGAAAGAGAGAGAAAGGAGAAATTTTCCATACAAGTTTTTTGGAAAATATAGAGAAGTATTCATAGGATTTTCAGTAAATACTATGAAAACGAGAACAAATAAAGGATTTTACGTCTTAAAGTTGAAACTACAGCAGACAGAAATAGAAATAGTACGACAAGAGCCATAAAGTCCACGCAAACATAGATACTGATTATAACTAATAAATCAATATTAGCTCAAAAAAAATAAAAAGAAATTCCCGCTGAGATTCAAGCGCCGTATCTTCTCAGGTCTAATGATTTAACTTTAGTGAACCGGTGGTAAACTATTTAATATTAAAAAAAATGAAGCATGTGACTTTTTTATTTTGAATAAATTTATTTTCCTCTTGAATTTACTTTGCTTTGACTTACTTGCAGGGTGTATACGCCGCTGTCGGCTGTCTTCGCAGCAGAGATGGTGAGGCGGACGCCACCCGCGCCCTCAGATGTGGTGAAACGGTCGTTTAACTTCGCTCCCGCACGTGTCCTGGACCAAATTTAGGTAAAAAAACTATATTAATAAGTTACAAAATTCAATGTATGGTCAATTATCAACTAGATGTCGCTACTTGCATCAATAAAAGCTGTTTGTACTTAAGCATACATAATGAAGAGACATTAAAATTAAATCATTATTTCGTTAAAATTATATTTGCGTTCATAGGTACTGTTACTGTTTTTTTCTGTACATGTTTTATTAAAATTCTATTTGTGCACTTACAATAATAAAAAAACTAAAAATTTCGTAAAAATACCCACTTTTGCAAATATTTAATTGTTTTTAGTCAAGTACCTACTTAATTCTGTTTCTTAATTATTTTTAATTAATTCCAACGAATTTGAGATAAATAAAACTTAATTTACTATTAATAAACTTATAGAATACATAAAAATTAAGAGCTCACTTAGCTCTATTATCAAATAGTATGACTGCCTTGTAACACATATTAACTTGGACGAATCTAAAGAAATGAGTCCGAGCATGCAGAAGACAATAGACGCTGGGTGTAAGGTAACAATGTCGCGCTTTACAAAATCCTACGACCGTGACAATATACGTAATACGATATTATTATGCAAATATGAATCAATTTTTTTTTGTTATTTTTATCTGTTTTAAATCTATCTTGTGTGCTTATAAACTTTCTCTCATTAAATCAGTAAAGAAAAGCAAAAAATGATTATAATTTATTATCAGCTTCACGCTGTATGCAGGATAGGCAGAGACAACGTAGTAAGACACTCCATTCAGCACGTTCCACCGAATTCTGAAGGTATTGCGTGTTAGTGACGGAACTCAAAGCCGCGCTTTACCTGTACACCATAGCTAAGAAAAGAAAATATAAATTTAAATAAATATTTCATTTCCTCGAGTGGGGATCGAACCCATAACCTGTCACACTTTGTGCCCCCCTCATTACTATTTATTAGCAGGTACTACTTAATTATTTATAGTGCTTTACGCTACATCCCGCTATATAGCGGGAAAGCACGCAAGCAAAGCTGGGTAAGCAGAGGGAACCCAGTATTGAGTCACTCCGTTTCGTAATTTCTGCCGAATATTGAAGACATTGTAGGTTGAGTGGCATGAAAATATTAAATAATTAATTTCTCCAAGTGGAGACGAACCCACAACCGTCGCGTTTACCGTCACACGCTGTGCCACTGCACCACGACGGCCTCATTTTCATAAATTATTTATGACATGCGAATAGTGATGCTTATTTTTATCTTTGAATGAGCCCATCGTGGCGCAGTGAATCAATTGATAGGATTTTTCCCTCCTTACAGAAGAAGTACGACGGAGAGCAGAGAATAAAATATCTCAACACTAGATTCTCGCTGTTTACCCATTATTTATAAGGGGTAAAATCTATTTCTATCTATCTCATCACCTATAGGTGGTTGGTAGGCAGCGAGAATCTATGGTGCACGATAAAGCATAAAACATTTTTATTTTTCAATTTTGGCATTAAAATAACATTTATCTCCCACCGCCAAAAAAAATCTGATTGAAATTCGAATCCATAAGCACCACCATAATCCAGAGAACTCCTCAACTCTACCACAAAGACGTCAAAAGCAACAAATACTAAATACAATTAAATCAATATTCCAATTACTTCAGCCATATCCACCTTCACTCGTCACCGTCCATCAGACGTTGCGTTACGTAAACTTTTATAGTTATTCTAAATATAGATGATGTTAGCTTCAGTGATGAATGGAAGCAGTTGGCAATAGATTAATATTTATTAGGGCGTCCAATACAATGCGATGACTGTGTTTTAAATCTAATTATCAGTACATTTGTCTATAAGCATCTAGATAGATTATGCCACCCAGGAAGCATTTTTTTTTACAAAATCGAAAAGAAGTAAGTTTTTGTCTACATTGCTGAATTCACGTTGGATAATCGGAATTTTCTTCATTGAAATGGTTAGATTCAATAATAAGATTCGTTAGTTTAGACTTATTAATAATATTAATTGAAAACTAATTTATAATTTCTACATTAAAAACGGTCACAACAAAGTATATTTCATAGTTAAACTATATAAAATGGCAGTAGGATTGACCGGGAGGCTGCGATCGTTACATATGCTAGGTTCCAGGTATTACAGGCGCAGGCGAAATAGGGACGATCGATAATTGCAACCCTGGATGCAGCTATTTATAAAGCTCACAGATCTGACGCGCATGTCGGAAACACAAAGGCTTTGGGAAATATTGATAATGATGTACGTACCATTATTGGATATCGGGCCCACGTTTTTATTTTATTCGAATAATCTAAAGTTTTGCTGGTTTTGTTTAAATGTTAAATGGTGATATTGTCACTACATTCGAATCTATATATATTCTATATTTATCGCTGATTATCTTTTCTAAGAAACATTTCAAAAATTGATAAGCTCTACATTAATATTAATCTCCAGTTATACAAGAATCCACGTTTCAAAATTTTCACCAATAAATGCTATCTAAATATAGGCATAAAATTAATTACGAAACTGAAATTCGTGACCTTGCGACCCTTGTTTTCATCATTTCACAAACGTCGGCCGTCCCCGAGAAGTTGTTGGTCTAAAAATAATAGCGCTTGAGACGCCAATGCCGCGGCCAAACGCGTACCTCTATTACTTTGTTTAAGTTTCCGTACAATTATATCCTCATATTTAATTTATACTGAAATTGTCTAGTTATACTAATAGATAAGTTATAAGAATTTTCTTTATAACGTTTAAACTCACTATATCTAGTTATAAATAGATGTGAGTATTTATAGAAAAGAATAATGAAATCTTCTTCATTACGTTTAATAAAGTTATGATTTAAGACATAAATTTTCAATTTTTATTACACTAACATATACTGGGATAACATCCAAAGTTCAGCTTGAGCTTTTTTGAACTGTTTGTTCAATTACCACTTTCTTAATAGCATCAATAGATCAAACTTTAAAAATCTTGTGTTTTAAATTTCCACACGATTTTTAGACCGATTTTTTGAGACCACAATTTTTATATTTACTTTCAGCTCATTTTAAAAATTAGCAATTATTTTCATTAAACTTTTGTGGTAAATGAAAATAATTGAAGAAAAATGGGAAAAGACCTAAGATTAAAATTAAATATTACACAATTGCATCCATCTTGTTTAAATATCAAGATTTTTTTTGTATTTAATAACTATTATAAATAGAGTAAGGTTGTTTTAAAAAATAGTAATGAGTTTATTGCTACATATACCACTTATAGGCATATTGAGGCCAGTCGCGGCGCAGCGGCACGAAATGTGACTGTAAAACCGACTGGTTGTGGGTTCGTTCCCAATCGAGGAGATGAAATATTTACTTAAATTTATATTTCCATTTCTTCGCTCTGGTGTCGAGGCGAAAACGGTTATAATTTAAGAAATTTACATAAAATATATATATTTTTTATCTGATCATCGAGGCCGTCGTGACATTTGTTCGCTCTGGCACCAAGGGAAAAATCCGGCATTGAGTTCCGCCACTTGTGTGTTACAATGCCTCAAATAATTCGGCGGCCTCGGTAGGCCGAGGGCCCTGCTGTATGCGGGATACAGCATGAAGCTGATATATATATATATATATATATATGTATGTATGTATGTATATCAAAACAGACAAACTAACGACAGTATGACGCGAATAGGCAAGAACATTTCCACAGCTTTGGTAATAAACAAGCGGGCGTCATATAAAATGCATCTTCTTCCTTCAATATACGCGCGAGCTGCTAGTGCAACCGTTCCTGTATCGCGGCCTAGATACCGAACGATTTGTTTGTGCTATCACGTATTAATAGCAGTACAAAGAAAACATTAGCTTTGAAGAAAAAAAGTAGGTGAAGCCATTGTGGTACAAAGTAGTGTTAATGCGAGGGTTAAATGTTCGATTCCCACGCGAAAAAATATTTTATTTTAATTATTTTAATTTTCTTGTGCTTGTAAAGCAAAAAGATTCAGTTTCTGCAAATTTTTTGTGTTTATTAAGAGTTGGACCAGATTCTCTTTGTTACCGCGCAAAATTCGGGAAAAACGGATGTGAAACTAAAAAAAAAGTAGGTTATATTGTGAAACGGATGGCCCAAAATGTGTAAACAAATAAAGGAAACCCGTTGATTCAGAAGCGAGCATCCTTTAACGTTTAAATTAATCGATAAGCTTGCTCTATTAATAGTTTCGAGCGCGTGGAAATTTGAATGTAAATGAGAAAGGTACCATTTTTACTGTGCCGTACTCCAAAAGGAAATAACGGTATCGTTATAGGATCACTTTCGTTGTCCGTGTGTTGAGACCATTTATCTCGAAATCGCGTGGAGGTATGAAGCTAAAATTAATATTAAATATTCAGATCAGCGATCGCTGCGTAGTCAGAACCTTCAAGGCACTTCATGTGGACCTATAGTAAGGAGATTCGGCACGAAATGAGATCTTACAATATAAATAAGGAAAAAATTGCGAATAGTAAATATTAATAGGTATATAAATAGAAAAAGACATAGAAAAAAAAAACATTACAAACTAATATTTGTAATTCATTTCATACAACATGAGTGCATACACCCGCAAATTTATGTTTATATTATAATATTATATTTTCAGTAGTCCTAGAATTATGTACTATAGCAAGAAGTGAGAACTCGCAGTACAAATAAAGAAAAAGTTCGATTCCCTTATAATTTACGTTTAATTCATACATTTATGAGGTGCATACATACGCCCGCCCAAGTTTAAGTTTACCAACTTTTATGAATTGTACTTTACGTTGACCTGTGATGCTTTCTTGGGCATTTCGTATGTGAGTGACTGGAATGAGAAGGAATTGGGTTCAAACGTCTTATTTACTTTCTTACTTAACAAAAACGGCCGTAAGTTCTATAATCCAGCTTAAAAATGAAAATGTAAAAAAAGAGACTAATTTCTTCTTATTTCGATAAGAAAACCGTTAAATATGAGACTTGCATAAAGTAAAAAAATATCGCTGCTATTCATTCAATAGTAATATATGGTAACCAATTTGTTGACGTTCAGCCTTTGTAAGCATTCGTAATTTTCATATGCATAATGATCTCTCACATAAATAGAGGCCAGTAGTGGCGCAGAGGCACAAAGTGTGACTATAAAATAGACTGGTTGTGGGTTCGAACCCACTTAAAGAAGTGAAATATTTATTTAAATTAGTATTCATTTCTTCACTCTGGTGTTGAGGCAGTCGGTCTGGAGCGCGGCGTTGAGTTCCGCCACTTAACACGCAATGCCACCAGAACTCGGCGGAAAGTCGGGAACGGAGTGTCTCAACACTAGGTTCCCTCTGCCTACCCTGTGTGCGGGATACAGTGATATTATTATAATGATTATTTTAAATATGTGGTAAATTTGTTACATATATGTATGAACATATTTAAAATAATTCGTTTACACAGTATAATTAAAAACGTCGGCGTGGGTCTCGTATATATTAGTAGATAGTGAACAGAGTGCCTTGTTATTCTGCTTACTTAAAATTAATGGAAATACAAAGTCAGTAAAGTAAATAATAATGTCTAAGCGATTTTGTCTTAGTTCCGATATTCATCTACGCCTTGAACTTGGTCGCGAAGTGATAGCCTCCTTAACTGAAGTCCGAGATTCAACGTCGCTTTTTGTTTTGTGCACATAGCTTTATTTCCCTTTTCTATTTATTTCACTACAACTTCTTGTATTTTTTTCAAAAGTAGTCTGTAAGATATGACTTGAAGCAATAAGACCATCTTTTTTATATGATTTTATTCAATTGTTTTGTTTTTAGTATATGTTTGTCTTTCTTTTATTTGTGTGCAATAAAGTATATTCTAGTGTATGTTCTCGCGTAAAACCCGTAACGTAACGCACCCCGCGCCCCGGAGTCGCGGTCAGACGGCAGTATGACTCATACAGGTTACTATTGAGAATTACCTACTGCCTTTTTAGTGTTCTTGGAATCAATTGTAGGCTTTCTTTAACTATATTATTTTAACTTACAACCAATGTATAGTTATAAATGATTGAATCTAATGAAGTAAATCGGCAAAACAAAAATATTTAATCTAAATGTATACAGTACTTGACAATTTCTGAAATCCATAATTATATTGTTTTAGTATTAAATCAGCTTCACACTGTATCCCCCACACAGCACGGTAGGCAGAGGGAACCTAGTGTTAAGACACTCCGTTGCCTACTTTCTGCCGAATTTTGGAGTTATTGCGTGATGAGTGGCAGAAATCAACGGCGCGCTTTGCCTCGACACCAGAGCGAAGAAAATGGAAATATAAATTTAAGTAAATATTTCATCTCCTCGAGTGGGGATGGGGAGCGAAACCTGCAACCAGTCGGTTTTACAGTCACACTTTGTGCCCCTGCACCACGACTGGCCGAGTATTAAATGTTAAGATATTATCATTAAGATAATGTATTGTCACATGATCATCAAAAACACGTTGAAATTTCAACTTAACGTAATATATTTCGTATTGTTAAGTTAGTTAGAACGCTTAAACCATGTTGTACACAATGTTTATGATCTTCTAAATAAAAAAAAACATTCCAAATGCCGTGCTCTTCTATAAAATATTTATAGACGATGATGATGATAATATGATTTCCTAATAAGGTTTTAAGGTTTAAGATAAGATTTTTTAAAATTTTTTAATAAGGTTTCATCACATTTTTTAAACATAATACATTTTTAGTAAAATCACATTTTTATTTTTACTAATAAAAGATTATCACATTCCAAAAGTATTATTTATCAACTAGTAAAAAGCTAAATTACATCAAACCAAAAATAAAATTGAAAAAATTAAGTCGTCACTTTGTATTACAGATACAAACAATATACAGTCTAAAGTGTCCAACCACCATCCCCTAGCTTCCATGTAGAAATCTTATATATCTATGCATTTTTAGCGTCACGCTTTTATTCCTCATTTATTACTGGTGAAACTCAACGCCACAAGTCCGATAAGTAACACATCAATGCCTTTAGAATTTCTGTTTATAAAATGATTAATATTTTTTCTCATAAAATTTTATTAAATATTAACATTTAACTATGTTCATACAATTAATTTGTCCCTATAAATCTTTTACGTGTTCTAAAAACGTTATGAAGCAATACCTATTTTATACAGCCTTATATCATCAAAGCTCAAACTCCATATTTTCGCAAAAGTAAGTGGATTGTTAATAAAGCTCGAGCTGAAAGACTCTACTAAAAGTAGCACTTAAAATTGGTTGCTCACCGACTAAAGATTAATTGATAAATGTTTTTGTTAAACGATTAGTGTTTGAACATCAAATGTATTCCAAAAATAGCTAATATTGGTGATCATAATAATGGTAATGAAATTTAGGTTTCATTTTTCTTTCAATTTTCGAGAATTTGTATTGTGTAAGGTCAAAAGATAAGATATTTCGTTTTTGGAATTTTTTTTTTCTCAAAAAAATATGATTCTAACTATCTAGGTTTTTAAATACACATACATACCATACGCAAAAAAATCAGCTAACAAACGAAAACTATGTGATGAATCCACGTGAAATTATGCTAATCTTAGGAATTACACTATGGATTGTAGATTTAAATCTTATTTGTAAATATAAATCTACAATTATTATCTAATATAGGAACAATAAAATAAATATGAAAACATTGCATTGTAAGGGGTTTGTATCATAAAGGCACAATGTCTAATGAAAACGTGAAAGTTGTGGATTTGATTTTTTTTCGTAAATTAATTTAATTTCCTCTATCATATCCACTTTACACTCGAGGAAGTCGAAGGAGACTAGGGCAAATGTTTATAAACCGCTGTCAACTCCGAGATCGATCTTAAGATACCGTTTTAAATTTTTATTCTTACATTAAATATCTATGAATGAAAACGGTATCTCATGATGGATCTCAGACTTAAGAGCGATTTGTAAATACGGGCCTAGGACATCACACATATAATAGCCGGTATCTAACCCCCTATGACATTTATATAATTCGCAAAGTATTAAAATGTCGCAAAACAATTTAAAAAATAATAACCATATTTTACTCTGATATTTAAAATTGATGTACTAAAATGTTGTTAGCAGAAGTACCTAGAAACGTACTAGTACGTGGCATGCTTGGCTCGGTCAATCATTTGCGCAAGATTCACAAAATGTTTGGAATAAAGCCAATTAGCGGAGATAAACACAGTCACGATGGAATACACTACGAGTTTTGTACAATTCATATTTATATGCGTTGAAAGGTTAATACTCCGATTAAAATCTCTTTTAAAGATTTTTACAATGTTTTTATTTTTAATATTTATTGTTGTTTCTCGACTGCAAAGGAAGGGTTATGCTATATATCTTCTATGTGTATGTACTTATTACCTCATATCTCCAGAACCACTGAACAGATGTACATTATTAGAATTTTCTTAGTGAATATTTTTTTTCGAATACTACAATATAGAAATTAAATCAAAGATATCATGATGATGAGAAAAATAATTATCAAGAAGTAAAACCCCGACTGCATAAAACAAAATAAAACAAGCCCAATAGTTCATTAGGATTAATAGTCGGGACCTATAATTCTTCAATCAATTAACTCTCTCAAGTCAGAAGTGCATGTTTTGGGCTGTTAACCCCAGACCTGCTTTCAAATCTCTCTCCCTGCATATTAACGCCAAGATAATATTTTTTTCTCTGTAAGTTCTAAGTATGAAAAATTGCGAAAAAAACTGTTAGGTACTTAAAATGAAAAAATAAAGTAAGGAACCTAAAAATAATTTTAAATCGATTTTTACAAAAGAAGGAGGTTTTATATTAGACAGCTAGCTTTTTTACTACATTTTAGCTTTTAACTTTGTATACATTGTTGTAATTTTGAAGTCTGCTTTTATTTTAAAATAAAATATCCATAAATAGTTCGTCTATTTTCACTTGTCATATTGTTATCGCTGCAGTAAAACCGATTGGCATAAGAATCATTAATATCATTCAATGCTTTCGGTCTCTACAACGCTACATAGGAAAAAACATGCACACAGATGTACATATATAGACAAATAAACTCAATACGATGAGTATCTCTCGTCGCGAAATCGGCTAAAAATCCGTTAAGTTTGAATAATACTGATATTAAACAAGTGATAATTATTCTAATATTTATAAATAATATTTAAATTAAATGACCTATGTGATATATTTCAAACATGGTAAGACATTACATGATTTGAGCGTATCTTTTAAGATCTGACTGAAAGAAGATTATTGGACCTTAATTTTTAGAAAAAACAATAGTACACTGTAAGTAAACTAAGATATATTTATATGTATAATACAATCTTATATTTATTATGTTCAATGAGCAGTTCCATAATATTATCTCAATAAATTTCAATAAATAGGCAAAATATAATAAAAGTTTTTCAGCTTTACACTGTATCCTACATATAAGAAAATAGCTTAATGAGCAGAGATAACTTAGTGTTAAGACATTGCGTTACCCCCTTTCCGCTGAATTTTCGAGACGTAGAGTTGTGTGGAGGAATTGAACATCGCGCTTTGTCTTGAGGGTGTGAATGTCACTTACTTACCCAAGTGGGAATCGAACCTACAACCGGTGCGCGTGCAGTCAGCCGCCTACCAAAACACGACGGCCTAATAAAATATATTTAAATGAAATTTCGCTTTGTACGAAACGACCTCCAATAGTAACGTTTCAGGGTGAAAAACAAACGTAAATACTATATTAAAAGTATGACATATACTCGCGTTTATTTTTATTGAGCTATTCAGTCATGGGAGTTACGAAGATCGGAGACGATTTATGTGTTGTTTTAATGTAATTTATGTATGTACACTTATATTATTTCATTTTTAATACTATTAATATCTTGAAACGTAAAAGAAAAAGTGATTTTAAATATGGAACCCTGTCAGTCGAATAATTCATAATCTAATCAACGAAGCATTTTCAAAACATATTTGAACTTAAATTAATATAATAAAATCAAACAATCCTAAAATTTTTTAATCGCCAAGCATCGCCAAAGCATCTTTTTATTAGTAGACACTAACTTCTCACTTCATTTGTAAGCAGATGAAGTGAGAAGCACTTTTCAAATATACGTTTACATAATCGATCCTCTAAATACCATTGAAAAACAGTTGTCTTTCTTCAATATAACTAAGATGAAACTCATAAAAATTGTTGTGCACAATTATAATTCTTGAATGCTCATTAACAAAACTGTACCTCCATTAAATCCCAAAATATTTATCTCAACTCATTATTCTATTACCGTCCTAATACCGTTAAAACGAGGTAGCTTAAATATATTAATAACAAAATGAAAAAAAAAACAATAATTCACACAACATTTTCCATTCAAAACATAAATCAATCCAATAATGAAAGAGAAGTAGTCGTGGTGTCAACATGGATCACGATAGGCAAACACTGATCACTGCTCTACGTACGGCGGGACGCGCAGGATCCACGGAACACTGGAGAACTCTTGGAAGATGATGAGAACCAGCCAAAAATACCTGTTGTAGATCGACGAGCTCGACCGCACCAGGGGTTTCCCAGCTGCGTCACCCTTGCAACAGTTGCTGCCCATGGCGGGAGCGCATCTCGTTTCGAATCGAGTTCGCGATGGCCAGCCGCGTACTGTGCGATCCGTAAGATATTTTCGTAAAAGCGTAGCTAGCGCCGCTACTCTTATTATTTTTATGTGGATGTTTTTTTTCTATGATTCCCAATTTAATTACGTTAATTACGTTATTTAAAGCTACGTTTACACTTTTTTTCATTGTATTTAATAATTAATAGACTTAATAGAAATTCAAAAACAAATAGAACGAAATCTAAAACAAGATTTGTTCTAAGAACGTTAAATATCATCCCCTGAAAATCAGTTTTCAGTTTAACGCATTGGTGTAACAACAGATGGCGGTGTGCGCGAAGATCTATAGATCGGCGTCCACGATACTTGGAGCGGACGTAAGATGGCGCTACATTTACAATGAATTACGGACTTGATAACCTCATGTTTATTTTTGGTAAGAATAAGGTAAACTCGGACTGACATCATAATCATAAAACCAGGCCATAGGTATTATGTATTCTAAAACTAATAATAGATTAATTTTCAATTTGGAATCATGCACTTGAATGTTTGGTTGTGTTCTTGGAAAAGTATGTAAACTTGGCCACAATTTTGCTTTGATTATAATATCTCTATGTACTGATACAATATTACATAGGTAAATATATTTGGACATTTTTTTTCCTTTTTTAATGTTATTTTATTTAGTTATGTATATTTAACCCACCCACCTAGATAGGTAGGTGGGTTACAATTTCTAATCTACGTAGGTAAGTAGATTAAAAATTGATTACATTTACCTCAAAAGTGCCATAACGAAACACAGTTGATATGCTTTAAAGAAAAATTATAAAAAACCGACCTATTAAATACCAAACTGTTATATTAAATTATCATTTAGTTAAACATATTAAACATTATTAATTGATTTAAATATACCGTAACTATTCAACTTTAACTCCTAACTATTGGAGCGACTCAATCGTTTTTATGTAATGGCAATGCATCGTATACATAGCTAATAATGCAGTACACTTATGGTTGACGTGGTGGGCGATCATAAAAACATCTATAAGAATTAATTGCTAAAATTTCAATCCTTATGCGAAAATACCATATTATACTTTACGGTATTTTATTTTTACTCAGATACCATATTACCCAGTCCACAGGCCGCCGCCATCAGATTTTATAAGTCAAAATGAGCACCATTCCATCAGGATCTGGTTGTGCTCGTGACACACCAGTGTCGAGTATCTACATCGCTTCCTGGTCTGTATTTATACATCGACATATGAAAAACAAACAACGCTTGCCGGCGCGACGCGTGCGCATCTAAAATCACAACTAAATTCACTGCCCTCTATTACCTACTCGATATTCACATAGTTGAAAGCTCCAAATATTATTCGACGTTTACTTCGGGCATTTTGTTATATATACACACACACTTAAAACTAAACATTATAGTGTACAGGCTCATTTTTTACATGTCTAGAAATAGAACGTACCATTCGTATAGGAAGGGTGGTGTGCCTGAGGGCAGCGGGAGGACGATGGCGGCGTCGGCCCCGGGGGCTGCCCGGACGGTCCGGGGGCCGGCGGGGAACGATGGGGGCTCCATGGGCTCCAGTCCTCTCGGCCCGCGCGCGCCTGGCCGTGTGCGCGCGCACGCTCCCGCCCGTCCGCTTTCTATAAATAATACGAAAAAATGTACAGCGCTAAGCAAATTTCGTACGACGCGAATATTTTGCTAATATCACCTCTGTTGTTTAACTTTAATAGTGATCGATTTGGAATTAACAATTTTAATTGTAATTACTTTTTGCTGATGTGCAATTTAAAAAGTATGAAAAGTTATATTATTAATTTTATTATGATATCAGATATTCAAAATGTACTATACCTATTGAGAATATAAAATTTCAAAATTATGATTAGCAGATAAATGCTAGTTACTGCACATCTCTTAGTGTTTTGTATTTCCTTGGTTTTGTTTTTATAAATAATTATAAAAATGCGAAAACTTACCAATAATTACTAAATTTGTATATTTTAAACTACATAGAAGCTTAGGATGACTTTCGTTCACTTTTCTTCACCGATATGAAAGTCTGTCGGCTATGTTCTTATTTCAAACACTGAGCTTGTACGTAGTTATATGTAACTCATAGATTAGACTAGAACATCTGTATGTTTCAACGTTCAATACAAATATATATTTTACACCACCTTGTGTGAAAAGTCCCTTAAATGAACTATTACTAAAAGCTCCCTTCCCCCTAGGTTTCAACTTGGCATCTTTGGAAATTTAGGATTTAATCAACGTAAAATTTTTATACCACTACGTAGTCCCATTAGTTAGACAAAGATTTTTTATAACAAAAAATTTAAGCAATTTTTTATAACAAAAAAATATATGAACAGGATGATATTTCAATAGATTGTATTTGCCTACACCACACATTGTGGTAATGAAGGTAATGGAGAATTTATCAACAGACTGAGGCTTTGAGCGGCAAATTTTAGAGGACAGTAAATCGGCGGACGAATTTTTCTTTTTTAACTGTCAACCTCATTTAAATTAAGAACAATGATTAAGAAATGCACACATGTTTTAAGAGGTCGTGCTTACAAATTCAAATACGTGAATTCATCCACACATTTAAATCAACCTAATATCAAACTAGACATGTTTTTTTTTTCATTTAATTAATATTTAATATTTTTTATTTAATTAAAAAAGTTAGCATATTTTTCTTTTTCTTCTCAATAATATAAAGAAACGCTCAAACGCCCGAGGAAAAAATGAGCATGATTGCAAGTACCTACCTAATGCTTTCAGGATAAACATATTCATCGTCGTATTCGAGATTCAGAGGTAACAGAGTTAATAATTTTATGTGACGCTATCAGAAGGAATCGTTCTAATAAGATATTTGCTATCAGAAGGTTATTTAAGTAACTGTATTACTATTACTGAAGAACTTACAGTGTTATAACTCGGAGCTCTTCCGAAGAACAGTCAAGAGCGCGTGCATCTTATCTTCTTCTCCACTGTAACTAAATTATTGTTAGTTATAATAAAAGGAAGAAAGCACAAGGGCGCCCCTACACCGTGAATTCCTATAAGACCGCAGCTGCAGCAGTCTTTATTGCATTGCATTTCTGAAAGTACTTATTACGCTTGTTTATATTAGGTTATAAAAAACTTTATTCACTCAAAAAAAACAATGTTCGCTTATATTGAACTTAAATATCTACTAATAAATAACTACTTAAAGTTATCTTATATAAACAATTTCCAGTGGTCGCATGTAACAAATTATCAGGTATTGTTTTAATAAATAAATAAATATTAATTAAGCAAGGAGTATACATATAATTTGAGATTGTTCTTAAATTCTTTTACTGTTGTACACGTCTTTATACTATTTGGCAAGCTATTAAATAGTTGAACACCCTCATACATAATATTTTTAATTCCGTAGCAGGTAGTTCTTGGCTTTCTTATTTGAATTTTGTTTTTATATCTCATTGTATTTTTATAAGTTTAAATTGTAAATTTTAAGCTCGAGTGTAGCTTAGCGCACATAATTTTCTTTATTAAGTTACATATTGCATACGTATACAGAGTGGAAATGTAAGCGGTCCTTTTACGGGAACAGCATATAAGGTAAAATATTTTAAACCCATATCAAAAAAAATAATCAAGATACCTCAACGATGTTTATCCATACCTGTATTTCGTGTGACGCAGTTACGCATAGATACCAATAACGTAGACACGTACTACCACAAAAATACTACTACTAAAAGTTAAGCAACTTTGAACTTTGCCGCAATACCTACGACTCGATTTTAGAATGAGGCGTATGCGGCGGTTTCTCTTTGATAGGTTTATGTGTGCGTGCGTCGTTCTTTATAAATGGCGTTCTATATTA
Source organism: Heliconius hecalesia formosus (assembly GCA_018249775.1). Classification (NCBI taxonomy): domain Eukaryota; kingdom Metazoa; phylum Arthropoda; class Insecta; order Lepidoptera; family Nymphalidae; genus Heliconius; species Heliconius hecalesia. Next base: position 16,563 of record DWMY01000157.1, read on the forward strand.
CAACAATAATTTTATTATTTATTCTGTTTGAGACAAATACTTTTTCATTTTTGGGAAAAAATATTAATTGTATTAGGCTTTTATAGAGTAGTTAAAACTGTGGTTTCATTTAAAGTGGTGCCGACACTTCCACCGTGTATAATTGTTTTATATTAAATAGCTTGGTTTCTTTATAAAGAACTAATGTATTTGTAAAAAAATCGTATATTGATTGATTTGTGAAATCAATATAAGTCGTTGGATCGGGCGCACTACCGCAAAGCGGCCGATATGTTAAATAAACGCACCCCGCAATCGCGTCTCGAGTATTTTCTACAATCCAACAAAGTATTAGGACCGTAGGCGGACACTACTACACACACCAGAGTTCTAGGTCATACAATAGCACCACACACCGGTTGCGACACTCGGGCCGTCCATAATAAACTACTCTGGATCAATATGATATTAAATATATATTGATTGTATTATTTATAATTAACTATGCTAATTATGTGTATTGCCATGTATATCATTATTATTTATTTATTTTTTCTACATGTGTACTGTTACAATTTTTCCGCTCCGTTATCAAGAAAGCGAGAAAGTAGTTAAATTTATTGTTTGATTTACTTAATTTTAAGTTATTCGTGTTTGGTAAAAGAGGTCAGCCATGCGTTTTTAAACTGAAGAAAACTAAAAATATTTTATTTTAAACAATTTATAAGTATAGGTATGAAGAATGATATCAAGTATTAATAAAAAAATAAAAGTTTCAAATCACATCGAAATACTTTATTTATTCATCAAACTACAATGTTTGGTTTACAACTATAAAGTACACAGATTCGAATTGCTTGACCACTTGTTAGGCTAGTCTACAAGCTTTCAGGGCTATTAAAGAAAAACACAAATGATTGTAACCAAAGTAATGTTAATAAAAATAAGCTTTTTTTGTTTTGTTACAGGATTATAAAAAAAGAAAATTGAAAAAAAAATGTCTTGTTATTTGAATAGTTGAAATACAAATATTGATACTGGTTATGGTATTTTCTACATTAGCCTTATAACCTTCTATGGAACACATTTTTTGTTGGTTAATCTAACGTTGAATTGCTATTTTTACCAACCTTTAAAAACAACCTTTCAAGTGTCACGTGGTCTTCCAGTTTTAAACATGATGAAATTCTATGAAACTCAATTTCGTCATTTCAACTGCCCATACAACAAGACCGCAAAGTAAATCGTTTACATATGTATGTGCGCTAAATATTAAAAAAAAGCCTTATAATACTAAAAAAAAAACAAATACATAAAGTTCGTTCGAGTTTGTTTCGCTTATAAATGTAAATGGTTAAACAAATAGCGAGGCCGATATTACCTTAATCTATAAAAAAGTAAAAAAAAAACAAAGAAAGATTTATAATTATTTAAAAATTAAAATAAACAACTTTTAAAATAATACTAATCAAGTACATACCGTTATATAAATATTAACGAAAATTGAGCCCTGACGAAGTTAATACAAATATGTATTTCAAAAACGGCATTTTCTCAACATTTTCACTACATAGTAGGTATATTGAAAGGATACTGATCATTTTATTTCATACAAAAATCCGTCGTAGGTACTGCCAGTTTCTTTTTATTTTTTTATTTCCCAATTGAAGGCAATTTGTTAAATAGATCGATATCCTTCCTCTACAAAACGTCCAATTAATCAAACATTACTAACATTTATCTGTTTAACGTGAATAAGAAGTTAGTTATATTAAGTTTAATGTGAATTTACATGTGACAAAAAATAGTGCCAGAAGACAGTCAGGTAGTGTCATTTAGATCAAAATGACAATAGCATGTAGGTACGCGAACACCTGACGTCTAGATAATATCAAATCGAAAATAGTTGAGACAACACAAGCGCCTGCGCATGTACATCGTTAAGACGCGATGGACTAACAATAAAAACACGTTACAATACAACAATACTAAAAAAAATATTATTATAATTAACATATTTTGATAAATAAAAGACCACATGTAAATTCACTATGTTATTATTAATACTAAATTTATGTATTATCATTTCACTGGTCGGGGAGTTAGTTTTATGATGAGAACATTTATAGAAACGGTAAAATCACATCAAAAAGTTACACAAGTGCAATCCATAGTACAACTTACGTACAACAGTCGGGTTTAAATACATATTCATAGGAATGACTATTACAACACAAGAGGGCTCTACTAGAGATGCCACGAATATTCAGCCAGTATTCGGTATTCGGCTACTTTAATTTTTTAAATTCCGAATTTAAAAAATTAAAAATACCGATTACCAAATTATGAGGAATAATTAAGGAAGGAGGACCGAGTCGACTGACCGAGTCGACCTTGCCCACCGGGGCTTCCGTATTTTTGCAAAATATTTGAAACGTCGCTCTGTCATTAAACAATCACTATTCGTGGCATCTCTAGTCTCTACTAATTCATGCTTAATATTTTATTATAAGTTGCTTCATGCCTTCGATTTCTTACCAAAAATACGATTAACCTGTCATAATATAACAATCCAGTATCAAACTTTAAATCCTCTCAAATATCATAATTATACTTCGTTCGTAAATACCTTAGTATACACAGGCATGAATGTTCCATCACAAAGGCGCGGATAAGCCGCATTTAATACATTTTTTATCCTTTATTGGGGATTCCTTAAAATCTAGCATATTAGGTGCCATAACGACCTGTAAAACAATTCATTCTAAATACATTAAGAATATATAAATGAAAAAAAAATCACTTATAAAGATGACTTAGATGACTAAGATGAAAAAAAAACATTTTTTTAACTTAAGAAAAAGCAAATACTATCACGATAATATATATATATATATATATATATATATATATATATATATATATATATATATATATATATATATATATATATATATATATATATTTTTCTCACATAAGAGATCTAACATTGGTTACCAGTTATTTAAGTATAAAGTTTAAATTTCTGTGGCAATAATTTAAACTTTGGTTAATGAGATACCATTTACTATTTTATTAAATAATAGACACATTACACCTTACTTACTACATGATGTTTTCACAAGATTCGAAAAATTATTTATATATTCATAAAATATTATTTTTTATTTCAAATTACAACCTAGTTTTTCAACATAGCAACGTATTTTTTTTTCAGCATACTTTTTCCCAACTTTTCTCGCATACCTCGAGTGCGTTGGACACGTTAGTCGTTGTTGATATACGACCTTCATTTACTTGCTGTTTATCTTAAATACATCACCAAATAATCAATAGCTAATTCTAATTCAAAACCAACCTAAAACTTACCTTTAGATAATATTAATATTAACCTTATAACTAGAATTGAAAAAAAGATTATTAATAAGTAAGTTAAGCTTATAAAGAATAATAATATCGAAATATTAATAATTTACGACATATTTAAAGGACTAATCGAAGCCCGTTTAAAACGTATCAAACACGCTACAGTATATCAAGATCCAAAGCCACAAGAATATAATTTCTCCCATATATATATATCTATATCGCAGATGCCATCACACTAAATTTCATGGTTCTCACGCCACATTAGCATATATTATACTTTAGTTTATGAGCACTCGTTTTTTAAAGATTAACTATTAATAAACGATTTTGTAGCATTAAGTCAAAAAATGTAATATTTAAGTTTAAACTTAGTATATCAACATAGTAGTACTATGTGGTGTATGATTTACTCTTTCTAAAGTATAATACATAGTATATTCATGACAAAAATACACGTACCTGTGCAAATACTAATCAAAAAAAAATATATATATATATATATATATATATATATATATATATATATATATATATATATATATATATATATATATATATATATATATATATATATATTCTATACCTACCTAATTAAAATATATATAATATAATGTGCAAAGGGTATTAAAATAGGAAGGATAAGGCTAGTCTAAAAGTATGAGAATAAAAATTTTGCTAATTGTTTTTTTTTGTTTCTATACAGTGTATATTATTATGTATAAATTACATGTCTATTCTAAATGCATAATAGACACACAAAATTGGCAATGTAAACATATTTTTTTAAAATAAGAAAAAAAAACTATTTTTAGGCCAGCTAAAATTAATTGAAAATTAACATGAAGATGACATATAATTATGTAATTTTTTTTTTCGTATTTTCGAGTAATTTTATTTGAAAATTGAATTCAAAATTTCCATTTACGAGTTTAAATATAAAATGATGATAAGTTTTAAAAAAACAGCGCCAGTATCATAAGCTCTTTAGGTTTTGGACAAAAACAAATACCCTGTAGAAGCGTAATATAGAAAAAAAAATACTTACCTATTTTAACACTTATTATACACTTGTATAATTAGTAATTATACACTAGCACAGTTAGTTTTTATTATATAAATATAAAGTACATGTTATTCGTAATATTAGAGCTATATACAAAGCATGGAAGCTTCTTTTGACTAAGAATGCTCCTCTAAATTATATTTATATGTACATGCTTATGTTAGACTTGATGAATGGTGGAACAGCGTTGATGTTTGCATAACTGTTAAAAATAATGAGAATACAATTTAAAATCTATGAACTTAATTTAAAACTCTATAATATAATATACGATCATTTATAAATATTTATTTTTCATTTCTCTCATTTAACTATCTACTCAATATCTCATATGTATGATAAATCAATTCCGTAATAACATACTTTTTTTAATTTTCATTAATAAATAATCTCTAACATGGGTTACTTGGGATAAGATTATTTTTACAATTTTTTAGCTACTTTCTGTTTCCCGTAATATAGCAAGATAAGTAGCACCGCCCAACTTATATGACATTGCGTGTTGAGTGTTGCAACTCAACGCCGCGCTTTATCTTCTTACCAGAGCGAAGTAATGAAAATAATCCATTCCCCCGTGAAGGAATAAAACTCACAAACGGTGCGTTTTCGAGCTGTGCCGCTTTTTACAATTGGAATGTCTATTTATACTATCACTATATGAATTTATAACTAAACCTCCAATGAGGGTCGTTAATATGATAAATTATATAAAAGAATGAGATCTTTTTAGGCCTTCGTAATTGAAAAATAAATCGAGATCGTAATTTTAGACTTAAACCACAATAAAACCAATAAATTCAAAACACAATAATAGAAGAAAAAAAAAACATCTAAAAAGATTCATTTTATATCTGCAATAAGCAATGAGATCCTTTTTTTGTTATCTAAATCTTATTCTAAATATATTTATTTAAATTTTAATATTATTCAAGCAATTATTTACCTTTTTTTTTTTCTATTACAATTATACATAGTGTGTGTGTGTGTGTGAATTCATGAAATGGTAAAAAATATTTTTTTCTCTTAAAATATTTTGTAAATAGTATAAAAAAAATGGAACAGAATGGAATAAAGGTGCAGATTCGAGCCCCGCTGCGTTAAAATGTTTATACGTTTTCTAGTGTCTAGTTAGATTCTAAAAACTGACAGTGTAGTGTAATCTCTAATTTACAATAGTAATATATTACAACCTATTTCCGTACTACTAACTTACTTAAACCTAACATCGTAATAAAATCCTAATCACAATGAAGAAAGATCATTAAAACATGAAATTTTAATTAAGAAGCAAAATCATTGTCATTATTTATAAAAAAATAATTAAACAATAGTGAGCTCCAAGATATAATTATCATTGCACGAGGCATCATTACTACATGCCGTATCATTACAGGTTTCCTTCAGCACAACGTTTCCGTTGTCTTCAACTATAGTGTCTTTCATCATTACGTTATTATTTTTGACGCTCTCGTTGCAATCGCACTGAACACAGTCGTCGATGGCCATTGTGACAGTTGTGACGTCATTCTTGTCGTTCTCCACGTAATTCACTATTAATTGGGCCGGGTTTGCTTGTTTCTTCTTGCGTCGACGATTCTCCGTCAGCATTGGGAGTGCCTTGATGCCGTCTGATGATGATGAGGTCTGACGATGGAAATACTTGAAGTTCTTGCGTATGCCGCATCGGCAGCCACTCAGTGCGTTTTCTCGCCTGTTGTACAATATAGATTTGATTGTTTTACTTATTATAAAAAAAATAACAAATCAGATTCCAACATTATCCTGTATAAGCAGAGTAGGTGAATCAATCTACTGTTAAGACATTGTGTTCCGCGTCCCGCCAAATTTTCAAGACATTGCGTGTTAATTGTCAGGAGTCATTAAAATATATAATTTTTATATAATATTTTCGCTGAGCGGCGATCGAATCCATAGCCATCGCATTTACAGTCAATCACTGACCCACTGGGTAATGACAGTTGTTCTCAAATATTTGTAATTAAATAAGATAACTACCGTTTCATTTAATTGATATTAAAATTAAATTCACATGATTAATTGTAATTAAATTATAATTCCTATAAATATTTCAATTTCAAGAAAAACATTACAATATTTTTTTATTATACAACTAGTGATGTTATATTCAAACATAAAATATATAAAAATCCAATACTAACTCAGCAATAACACGTTCCCGCTGCTCCAGCTGTAGTCTAACCGCACACACTTCCATATAGAGTTCGTTGGCTCTTGACAGTTGTTGTTCGTAAACGTAACGTACATCCCTAGCGTGTTTGATCTCTTCACGACGTTGGGCTATGGCATCTTTGGCTAGAGGCTTATCACTTCTGTGTAAAAAAATGTCAACAAAACTTTCATTATATAGGTTTAATTCATTAAATTTCGCTCAAAGCTTTACAGTAAATTAAATTTCGCTCAAAGCTTTACAGTATGTAAATAAACAAAAAGTTATATTTTTAAGTGTTAGGTGAGTAATTTTTAGTGATGGACAAAGATAACTAATAGGAAGAATTTTTCTTTTTTTTTTATTTTTCTTCTAAAGATATATTAAATAATAACTAATAGTAAGTAAAGTAAAAAAATATTAGATATTACGCACATTTTCGTATGTTACATTATTATTTTTTTAATGATTTAGCCAAGACTTACTTAGCATAAAGCCTTTCCATACATTTGTGAACTTCTTGACGCCATAAAACCTGTGTGTTGTGGAATGTTTCCAAATCCATAGTGCATAGATCTTCACCTGCCATCTCTAAATGCGCAGCAATTATCTTAAAGGGTGGCCTATTAAAGAAAAAACATAGTAATTCTTATAAAGAACCTGAATTAAGAAAGTATATTATTTGTTAGTTTCAATTTATTACTGTATCTGCACATATAGCAGCATAGGCAAAGGGGACCTAGTGTTCGGCGTTCAGTTCTCTCTGACTACCCTGCAATGGGAAAAGTGTAAAGCTAAAATGAAATAAGCGGGAATCAAATCCACAACCATCGCCTTTAAAGTCAAGCCTCCTACATTTTTTTGAAAATTATTATATTGTAAAAATTATATAATATCATAAATATTATATAAATAAAATGTAAATATTATATATTTTTTTTAAATTATATATTTATTTACCTATTCCTAGGAACCCGATTCCAGCATTGATTTAGCAACAACTGTATACTACTAGGGCTTGTAGTCGGAACCGGCAAAGCTATGGTGTCAGTTCCAACACCCCACATGATTGCATGGGTTTCCAGATTCTTGTATGGAACTTCCTGAGTTAACAGTTCCCATAGGACTACCCCATAAGACCAAACATCAACTCGTTCTGAGCACGGCTCATGGCGTATTACTTCTGGCGCCATCCACGCTACCGTGCCTGTGAAACTCATTATAGCACTCACATCGTTCCATTCACGACTCGTACCAAAATCGCTAACCTTCACAACTAGGTTGTCTGCAATGAGAATGCTGAAACAAAAAAGTATTATTTAAAATTAAAGTGAATATTGATTTTCATATATAAAATAGAGTAAATTCAGCATACTCAATAATGTCTAAAATGTATTTTAAAATGATAAATAGAATATTCTAAGTTTCCAACATTAGTGAGAACTGTTAATATTTATCTCTCGCATTATAACTACTTTTTCTCTATAGTTGAATATTGGAACTGGCCTGTAAGCAGCTTGGTACCATAATCTTAATTACATAAACATTTTAGAAACAAAAAACAGTTAAAAAGTCAAAGTTATGTTTATCCTTTTAATATAACTCCATATTATACTCTTATCTATTCTATGTCGTTATATAAATTCTACACTGTATTTATAATAAAGAAACATATTTACTTTGGGCTTTTAAGGTCTCGATGTATAATCTTGTGTGAGTGAAGATAGCTCATGCCCAAAGCAATATCACAGGACCAGCGTACAATTTGCTTAGGTGTGAAAGACACCCCACTATGAAGAAACTCGAATAGAGGACCATATTGACAATATTCCATTATTATGCAATGAAACGGTGTAACTGTGCATACTCCTCGGAAACGAACTAAAAGAAAAGTTGTTAATTACACATAACATATTAAGATTAAAGTTGAAATTAAAGATATGAACAGAACATGTATGGAGCACTTTAAAATTTTCATAAATGACATAATGACCAAAAAAGATATTGACGTTTTCATGCTTTGAACTGCTTTAGCATTTCTTGTAAAAAATATGCAATGCAGAAGGAAAACATCAGTTGTCCATCATCCATTCATGTTCAATACATATTATGTCCTTTCCTTATCAAAACTATTCATACCTATGTTGTCATGGTTAAGTTTTCTCAAGTGTTTGATGTTAGCTTCACTCTTGTCCCTTAGCTTTTTCACTGCAACCATTTCACCCTTAAGATTTCCACCAAAGACAATTCCTTGAGCCCCAGAACCCAGGTAAACCAAATCGGTCAGGCTCTCAAAAGGAACTTCCCAGTCATTTTCTGCTAAAAATAATAAAACCAAAAGTATTTATTGGGAGTAATTTTGAATTATTGAATTTATTTATATAACAGATGCAAAGTATTATTTAATAAAGTCACATTGCAGCATAAAGGCCTTGCATTATTAATTATAAACAAAATAATAATTGTTTGCAATATAAGGATAAACAAAATTTGCTAAGTTAAATATAATAACATGTATATTCAAACTATTTATCCTCACTTAGTATATTTTTTTTATTATTTTAAAGATATATAATTTTTACTTCACTATGTGGTTGAAGTACTGAGAAAAGTCTTATTTAAATTTACCTCCTTTTCAAATTATTATAATTAAAAAATAGCATATTAAGTTTCCTTCACAACACCACAATTTATAATTCCGTATCAACAATAAACAATAAGCGATAAAAATACTAAACTAATTAACATTCAAATCATTTAATGGTCTAGACAAGAAAATATCAAAACAAAACAAAAATGCACAAAACGTAAGAAAGCTCGATTAATGTCGCCATTGCAAAGCTTTGGTACACCAAAAAAAGAAAAATCAATAATGTAAGGTAGATGGAAGCTGCTGGGGGCTGTGCAATTGGTAATTGCACGAAAAATCAATCATTTCCCCCCTTTGCCCCAAATGGACATGCGTGGCGCATCGACCTTGGATGCGTCCCTGTAATTGCATCGAATGAGCCCTGGGAATATTTACGTAATATATACATATTAATATAATATAATAAATATAAAATAATAACACATACCTTGCGATTGTTCGTAGTCTGGACTTTTGAAAAGAGACCAAACAGTTGTTAAACATTCCATCACACCACTCATCCAAAATAATGCCTTTTTGTCACGGTCTAAAGCTGGAGATCCGAAACCAGGATACTCGTCTTTCATTGTGTACGAAGTAGCGTTAAATTCGATCTGGGCTAAGGGATCCATCTTTGGTTTTATTTATCAGAAATTTGAGACAAAACACAAATATTTTGCATAAGTTCAAAATCAAATATGCACTAAACTACACGTTCCGTATTCCGTCTTTGCACCTTTCCATTATGGAAACGCGAAAATGAATGAAGGCTTCTAGTACGAAGCCAAGGTAGCGGTATGAAAGAGGAGGACGCGACGCGGAGTGCCATTTGTTACTCTGTATAAGCAAATTGTCTATGAATTAGACATAGAAATAATTTTCATTTATATTTTAAAACGAATTCATTAAATAATAATTGATTCATATAGAACATAATTTATTATTGGTGATAACAATTTTAAGCAATTTATGTAAACTATACATTTTCGTCAAAAATTATATAAATACACTTTTAAATATTCTAAATATTTATATGAAAATACAAAAAAAAATTATTAAAAATTTATTTATGTTACGATATTTACTATTCGTTCCAAAAAATAGAAGTTTAGAGCTCCTATTAATAAAATAATATTTTTTAAGCTGTATTTTTCAACTTAAATTAATGTTTACTACCACTATAATCTATATATTTTAGCCATACCATTATAAAATGTTTTTACTTAGTAAATAAAATTATCAAAGCATTTAGAAAAACATCTAAAATGTTTATATCTACGAGAGTGTAGACGTTCCGCTAAGTTAAAGAAATATTCTGTCATAGCACAACCTGCCAGATGTCAAATGTCAAAAAGTTACGTCTGTTTGTCAAAAATTAAGCGGAGAGTTCCCCATCAATTGCTATAATACAAGTATTCTACACTAAGAAGTGATTGCTGATTACTAAATCAATTTTAAATATTACGTTTTGATAGTATATATAACGTTATTAATATAATTATTATTATGTTGTGGCACCTGAAGTAAACAATTCCAAATCATTGATAAGGTAAATCTCTTGTAATGGTTTCATGATAAAATGATGTTAATAAGAATTATGAATTAGTACATCTATTTGGGATGTACAGTTTCTACAGAATTTCTCATAGTTTGAATGTTTTGTAATAACTTAAATTAACTATCTTTACAGATTATCCTATAGTCCAACTATAATAAATCTTACAAAAATAAATCTTAAAAAACACCATACTCATAAATAGCAATGGATAAAAAATTATCATTCACGGAATTGTATGCAATTTATAAGAAATGGGTAATTAATAATCCAGGAATAGTTACTGATGTAGAAACTGTTGCAACATGGTCATCCTACTTTGTAGCAGGTAAAATAAACAAATCTCCAATTATTTCTGAACTTGTTTATTCGTTATCAAAATTATTGTCACTATTTAATGACAGACTCATAAGAGAAGCTTATGGTAATGAATCAAATGACTATGGTTTACAAGAGCAAATAAAATTATGGCTTACTGTAATCCATTATTGTGAAGTATTTGTAGAACTTGTTGTAAAAAATAAGTGGGGTACAAGAGGAAAATGGACTGCAACATCTTTACTTCAGATGTTCAAATGTGCTTCGGCCATTGTGTTATTGTATAGATACAAGGAGATACCTATTCAACATCCACCTATACCAGCTTTACAAAGAAAAAAGTTTACCGAAAGTAAAGATGTAGATGAAAGCTCTAATGCCTTTTTTACCTTACGAAGGTCAGGAAGAGTTGTTAGGCGTGTTGATGGAGCACCACCTCTAGCCTTGAGAGACTGGCAGCCTTTGAAAATTAAAGAAGATAACATAAATCCATCTATTGAACGGAAAGATTTGTTTAATGCAGAATTATTGCATATTTTAAAACCTCTTGTGCACCTTGCTGCTATGAGAATATTTGGAAGCAAATCTTGGAAACAATGGCTTGTAGCTTTAGGCATTGACATGGCGAGTTTTAAATTATATAATCGTCACATGGATAATTTAACTTACGAACAAAGATTAGAGTTAAGCAGGAGGAAACTTGGATTAGTTCTATATTTGCTCCGTAGTCCTATGTACAATAATTATTCTAAGAATGTTATTGAAAGTATTTTGACTTCTACATCCAACAAAATTCCTGTGCTTTCATTTATATGCAGCCCTATCATTCAATACCTTAACCACTGGCAAGATATTTACTTCTACATGTGGGCATCATAGATATTCAATTGACTTGCCTTTGATTTTATTTAGCAGGGATGTTATGGAAGTAATATGAAATTGAAACTATCAGGTATCTGACATAAAAAACTGACCATAACCAAATTCAATATAAGAGTTTTGAGACTCAAATGGAACTTTTTTATGATGGGCTTGTCATTTCAGTTGGCTGAGCTGACACTGTCCCAGATTCATAATGAAAATAAATGACTTAAAAATTTGTAAATTCTACTCTAATACTCAAATGTACTGAAATTGTCCACATCTAATTCTGAAAAATAAATCTGAAATAATTTTATATGTTATAATATCTGAAGTAATATCATATCTGTAACTGAAACCTTTATAGTATTCTTCTTACATCCATAGTGGAGATGTTATATTCATAGCATTCCTGTTATTTAGTTTGTTTAATTTAAGATTCAAACTAATTTAACTATATTGGACATAAATATATTTATTTCAATAATGTCTTAACAATAGTACACATATACATAAATTAATAATAAATAAGTTAATTGTTATTCATTTATAAATTGACTTTCAAGTCGAAATGCTTAGTAAGAAATCATTTTAATGTCTCTTGAAATCTAAAGCATTATAAAAGTTGAATATGTTATATAAAAATAAAGGCTGCAGTGTAAACGTGATGGTCTTTGCTCAATTCTTACGTCTCGAAAATGTCTAAACCTTAGTTTACTCTGCTTACCTTGCTATATACAAGCATCATGCTACAAAAATATTTGTTGTTAAACATTTTAATTAGGAAAAATTGTCAATAATGTTTCAGTTGGATATAATCTTTGTATATCTTGTCTGTAAAATTACAATTTTGGACTTGTGTACATGTTTTCTTGAGGTGAAAAACAAATCTTCAAATCATGACAACTATAACTAAACGAACTTAAATATGTACTATTAGGATAAATGCCAATTTTATACAATATATTTATGTTAACCCAATAAAATTAAATGACATTATATAACATTATTATGTGGAGGGCATTGTGGTTTTATAAGTTCCGAGTTGTTATTTAATTATTATTAAGGATGTGGTTAATATTGTTTAATTTACTGTTTTAACAAGGGATATTTGTTTAGAATTAAAGGAAATAAATATGAAAAATATTTGTTACTTCATGATAAGGGTTGTCATTTGGTATATTTGTATATTGTATTTATGTATAGTAATTTTCTCACACAAATTATTCAAATATAAATATTTTTTTTATTTATACAATAATCTTATGTTATAAAATCTTTATGAAAATGAAATATTTTATAAAGAACGACCAAGTATTTCTTGTGTAAATATAAAATGACAATGTCTGTTTTAGATTGAAAAAGCAAACTTTATTTACTCTTAACTCAATTAGGTATATACTTCGCAGAATTTGTTAGCATTTTCAAAATATAACCTTACTTAGGTAAGTAATTTAACGATAGATAAACGATAGACAATACAAGTGTATTATGACAAAAATATTGATATTTTAAAGATTTAATTTCGACTTTGGAAATGTTTAAATAAATTAACTAAAAATAATACTTCTGTAAGTATTTTTCTTTCCTAAGTGTGGAATGATACTTTAAAAATGTAAAAAAAATAAAATAAATTCATAAACGTCTATACTTATAAACAGACGTGTTTATATGTATAAAATGTTAAGTATAAATTATCTTATTTGTAAACAAGAGCTTTGGCGCTCTTAGAACATATGGTTTAGTGGTCAGAGCTCTTCGACGATTTCTTAATGATGCCGGTTTTAGTCCTGCTATGTTTAAAATTTCTGTTTTCTAAAACAACAATCAATCGTTTTCGTATAATAATATGTCATTACCTAAAAAAGGTTTGAATACTAAAGTTCTGTTTGGTTTAAACATTAATAATTTAATGAGCGATTCCAAAAAATAATCTTTTCTTTTAAAAGATAGTTATATGTATTCCATTAAGTATAATTCCATACAATGTAATGTTTACATACAATGTAATGTTTTGAAATTTTTTTATATATTATTTATGTGATATTTGTCATATAACTTGGGATTAATAAAAAATATATAACACATTTAAGATTCTTTATTTATTGATAATTTCAATACAGTTATAATAAATGATAAAATTATACTAACATCCAAAGGCTTATCAATCTATTGTTTCATCGGTAAAGTATAGTAACATCGAGAAGATATTCGTACATTATGCGTAAAATATAAATTATTGATCGACGAATACTTTCAAAGTTTCATAATATATAAATATTCTTTATTCAATAATAACCAGCGAAACAAAAGAATCTCGCACCAGTAAACTTTGTTTGTGATTACATTTAGTAAATAAACACTTAAAACATAACGCCTAGCTATGTCTATTCGTCGTGGACGCCACGGCGTACACGTGTCGGCACAGCGTATGTTGTGGGTTCGATTCACAGTCTGGGGATTGAATTATATTCATTTTCTCGTTCTGGTAACAAGAAAAAGCACGGCGTCTCGAAATTTGGGCGGTGCGTAGGGAACAAAGTGTCTTACCATTGGGTTTACTCTGCCTATCCTGTTATGGGCAGGATACAGTGTAAAGATAAAAAAAGATATTTCATTAACAATAGTTGATGAAATGTCAAAACAACAAATCAGATATATGTACACAGTATGCAAAATAAATATAAACAATTCCTTAATGCATACTTTAATTTTATAATAATCAATATTTTGTACATAGAAATATAACATTATCTTAATTAAAATGGCCAAAAAAATACGTTTTTACTATAGTAGGCAATACTTATCAAGTAAACTATATTTAGTTTCTAATAAAATAGCCATGCCTAAGAAATTATAACATAAAACGATGCGATAGATTTATAATTACATATTTTTTAATTAGGTATATAATTTATTTGCACATCGTGTCAAAAGATCATCATTTACATATTTTTTAAATATAATACATAAATTGCATTTTAAAAGTACAGTGATATTTCAAAATTATATTTTATATCGATTTATATAGTAAATAGTTTACTTTGTTTATATATAAAAATAATTATACAACAGTCTAAATATATAGGACGTTTGTTTATAATAGTTTGTTTTAAAAACGTAAATCATAAGTGTTTATATTTCCATTAAAATTGTTGTAAAAATAATCTTTTGGACGATTATTATAAGATTAGTTTTATATCAAACATAATTTTTACAATATAAATTACAATAATAAATGCATAAAGAAGTCAGATATTTTGCCACAAAAACTAACATTTAAAAATATTAAAAAACAAAATGAAATACGATTGAATAACATGTATTATTTGAAAATAAAAAATATATAATATAGAAGTATATTGAACTATTTAATATTTCACATTCTCTTAGAAAAAAATCTTAAGTTTAAACATAATACGTGATTGAGCATTTTACTAATATATACAGAGATAGTAAGTCTTCCGAGTTTCAGTGTTGACGTAATGTACGTAAAAATTTTAAACTAAAAAGATTTAAAAAGAATTACTTAAGTGTTTACACAATTAGAGCTTTTACCTTTATTTGAAAAGCATCGAATTTTTATATAAGCTTCATAAAGTTCCGCCGCTATGGGCACAATGTCTTTGAGGCCATTCATAAATTAGGCCATGATTACGAAGAGTTTTTGACCGAGTGGTCAAAAATTCTTCGTAATCATGGTAACAAAAACCCGAGGAGTCCCGGGCCTTGTCATAACTGGTCACATTCATGAGTCCATCTAGTGTGACACATAAGTGTAAGGCGTCACACATTTTTATGGGTGCGATTTTAGACCTAGAAATTATATAACATAATTAAAACAGCAATTTCTAAATTGTATTTTAAATTGTGATGTCACATTTCGCCAACCCCTCCACTCACTTAACGTGTGACGTAATTTATAGATGGCTCCTTTTGGGTGACCTCGTGCCCTTTCACTACACTATCTTATTGTGTAGAAAGTAAAAAAAAATACTTATTTAATTTTATATTCCTATGCACGTTTTAAAAATCAATTTAGTTAATATGTAACAAACAAATAAATTCTTTAGGCTCTTTTATTAAAATTTTCTACTTAAATAAATGATCTACAGAATATTAATTATAATTCATAATGGCTACCAACATTTATGTTTTAATTAGTATTGTCCATAGTATACTAAAATGTTTCAATGAGTTTTGTTGATAGTAAGATTGGGAGCAAGGAAAAGATCAGGCGCGAATACGTGAGATAACTATTGTATAATATCTTTAAGGCGTTAAAATATCTTATTTCATCAACTTATTTATTTCATAGGAAGTTATTAAATGTATATTTATTAGTTTCACCAAAATAGTAATACGAAAAATTACATATTTTTTTATTGAATGTGAAAAAATAATTTAAAATATTTTTATTTCTTTACCAATTGAGACTTATACGCGTCTGATCTTAGGTGTGATAGAAAATAGTCTTTTTTTTTTTTTTTGGATAATTGATGCTTTAACAACCATTACTAATTTTGTGCCAGTCTTATTTATAAATAACCTAAAACACTACTGTCGATTGGCACCCTATAGTCTGTATTAATTAAAAATTACAAAGAATTATTCAATACGGCTCTAAAAACAAATGATTACGATCATTGTATTTATTCTAATGAAAGTTTTCTTTTCTTCTTATATTTAAAGTTCAGAAATATAAAAAAATACAAATAATAATAATAATAGTAATTGTTAACAATAGGAGGAAGGCTGTAGTGTAAAATAAGCTGCAACAAATTGACAGTCGATTCGAGTGTTAACCTAATTTAGATATTAACAGCATATTATAAAATATTCTTTGAAAATGACAACAGGTAAAAAGTTGGAATATAAAAATGTTAGTTATATAAGCGTAATAGTCATTTATTACAAGTCGAGCACAATGTTTGGGCCGTCCATAAATTACTTCACAACTTTCATGATATTTTGACAGTTGTGAGAACTTCCTACCTTATTGTAACGTCACATTTTTTGCAATTTTAAACTTAGTCAATATTAAATTAAAATAGCATTTCTGAAATAATTTTCGATCACACAAATTTCATATTTTAATAATTAGATATTATTATTGAGATATTTTGTAATGTGATGTCTCGATATTTAGTATACCTCCTCACCCCTTTTAACGTGTGACGCAATTTATAGGTGGGCCCCTAATAATAAATGTTTGTAATATTTAGTTTAGACTGCCAGGAAGTGAAACGAATGCATTTCTCCATATTCTTCACGAGAAATAAAAACAGCTGCTATCAAATAAATATTTTTATAAGGTGTTTTTTTTAATGCTGGCAAGACTACGTTACTGATCATCCATATGATGCTCATATTAAGTCATAAAATATATATTCTTATAGTTTTTATAGAATTAATAATATAATGTGTAGCTCCATGATATATTCAATATATATAAAAGAAAAATAATACTTTGCTCTCCTTACGTAAGTATATAAACACATAAATTTAAATTTCTTTGAAGCTTAACAAATATATACATAATATGTACTTTCGCGTTAATAGCTTGTATGAAACAAATACATTAAAACATTCAATATAATGCACGTATCATATTATTCAACTACACAAGCAAAATGACGTATACAACTCCTTCGTGGAATAATAATTTAAATGACATCAAAATTACATTTTTTTTCAACTGTTGCAGTAAAAGGGGAAATATTTTTGTTTATACATACGTATAATGAAGGAAATGAAACATTTATAAAGTCAAAATCTATGATCTACTGATAATTGCACATCAGCAAAAATATTGTTGCATTTGTCCTTTTCTGTTGTCTGAAAGAAAAAAAGGTCTATCAAATTGGTGGTGAAGTCAGTGTTAATATTATAAAGCTGGGGAAATTGTTTGTTAGAACGCGCTAATCTCAGGAACTAACTGATGTGAATTGAGAGATTCTTTTTGAGTTGTACAATACATTATTTATTGATGAATGATAGCTATACGTATATTAATTACATCAAGTTGATAATTTTAATGTAATACACTGTATCTGAGGCCAGTTATCTCAGTTACATATCTCTGTAAAACAATTCATTCGAACGGTGGCTTCACAAACAGTAAAGTAAAAGCGTTCGTGACACAATAAGAGTGCTTCCTTTTGTTTTAGCACGTACGATATTAAAAGCAAATTAAAAAAAAATTCTCCGACGACGCCCCCAAAAAAACATTTATGCGATGGATTCTTTTATCACAAATAAAACGATAATAGTGAAAATGTGAAAATAATAGACGGAGGTAGAAATTAGGCAAGATTGATTTTGAGATATTTTTATACTATGTTTTAATAATTATGAAAAAATATTCATGGGACAGTTTAGTAAAAGGCTGTCAGGGTCACTTTCCAAATATTAAAAGAAATATAATTCGCTAAGCCATAACACAAGTTACTGAGCAGTCAAAAGCATAAAATTATAAAGTTTTTACTAAAGACAATGTAAAATTTTTAATCCTTAATATTAATTTTCTGTAAAAATTATATATATATATATATATATATATATATATATATATATATATATATATATATATATATATATATATATATAATGGTTTTTTTTGAAGCAGGATTTGAATCTGCACTATATAAGAAGCACATTACAGATTGCCCAATAAATCCGAAACTATGCAATTAATTTCCACTATAAATATCAAAAACAAAAAAAAATCCATATAATAAAAAAAAACAACTGCAACAAAAAAAAAGAGTAATTTAATCAATAAATATATTGATATACATACGAGTATATACTAACCAATTGTCCTTAGTTATTGAGCCAATCCCACGAGTCATCATCGCGCTTCTTCTTGATGGTGATGCTCTTGATATCCGGGGGAGGGCTCGATACGCCGACTTGAGACAGATCGCGCGAGTCTAAGTTGTTACGCGCCGCCACCGATGGCACTATTCCGGGTTGAGTTTGTTCATTCCTGAAAAATGTATTGGTAGTAATATTTTTAAAAAGTTTGCAAGATAAAACGCGGCGTTGGGCCCTGTAATATAACAGGCTCGAAAAGAAATAAGAAAAACAGGAAAGGACTGGTCTTTTATTGAGACACTGCCTCAATAATAGAATCTCTCTGCCTGAAGGCAAAAAGTAAAGAGACGTTAAAAAACTTAATGTTAATGAAGCTTGTATTATTCAAATTGAATATAAATATTATAATATATGAGGTTTTGGAAAACTTTTATGAAGTTAAGATATTTAAATTTTAAACATCCCTAGGAAAATGAGACATTATCGTTCAACGTTCAGTATTAATAAAGCCCAGATTTTATTAAAAAAATATATGTGTATATTATAAAACTAGCGGCACCCGGGTGGCTACGCCCGCTTGAAATATACAAATGTTTACTTAAGTGTACTTTACATTAATAGAGGTCGCCATAATATATATATTGTTAGAAATCGGAAGCGGGTAACGTTTCTAAAGAAACACGTTAAAAACACATATCGTGTATATGATTCTAAACTATTTTGAAAGAGATACTATGTAATTGCAATAAGTGATATGTATCACCTACTAACAATACTTCACACTAGTTTCCTTCCAATAGGGGCCGTCACTCACAAGCGAGTGCCCCCGATTGACACAATTCCATTGCTTTTATAGTTATTTTCCACCTAAATCTACCCTCTTTTACACGAGTACGCTAACAATATATATATTTAAATATTTTCCAAGTACAGACACAGTATAGATAATTAATACCTAGAGACAGTCGTGTCGCAATGGCACACGCGTGTAACGGCAAACGCGACAGTTGTGGGAGAGATTCTCATGTGAAGAAATGAATTATTATTTCATTCGCTCTGGTAACAAGGTAAAATGCGTAAATTTGGCGGAAAGTTTGAAACGGAGTAACTTAACACCAGGTTCCCTCTACCTACCCCAGTGTGAAGCTGTTTTGTTTTCTTTTATTATTATACAATGGAATGGGTCCGGCCTTCATTAGTAATGCACTTTGTTTACTAATATACATAATCAGAAACATATTTATTACACATACGCCTCATACAAAATATAAAAAAAAAGTAAAAATAATTTTAATTAAAATTGTATATTCAGTTCATTAACAAAAATGATCGTGGCGACACACAATGCTATACTTATTTTTGAAAATGTATAAAAATTTGAACGTAGCGGGACTCGAACCCGCGCCTCCTGGAAACCTAAGTGTGGATTAACACTTTAAAAATACACAATATTATATTTCACGGCAACTCTGACCCGCAACACAAAGCATCCCGCACCCGTCGCCGTTACGAAGTTTAGTTCAGTTAGGTATATCGTGTTAATACTTGTTCTAACTTTTGTTCAAGTGTTTCCGCGGTGGGGTTGTGATGAGGGACTCGTATATATGTAAGTATATGTAGTTAGATAGATCTGTTTGTCTGAGATGTTACCACCATCGTCGAGAAATCATTGTCAACAATCAGATATCTGTAATTTACTAGTTACAAATGATTAAAAATCATCAATTTAATAATGTGTTTTTTCCCTAATTCCACTAAACTCTTAAAATTGTTCGTTATGATACTATTTTTGCATTGCTGTAAAATATTTGAACATACACACTGTTTATGATATACAGTTAAATAGTTGTAAGTTTTAAGATTCAAGAGTTTTAAGTTATTAGGCGGAAACACATTGTTTTAAGTTGAAGTTATTATTTGGTTTCCAAGGTGTATTTCAAAATTGTAACTTTTAAAAATCAGCTTCACGCTGTATCCCGCACACTACAGGGTAGGCAGAGGGAACCTAGTGTAAGACACTCCGTTCCTCACTTTCTGCCGAATTCTGGAAGCATTGCGTGTTGAATGGCAGAACTCAACGCCGCGCTTGTCCTCGACACCAGAGCGAAGAAATGGAAAAATAAATTTAAGTAAATATTTCATCTCCTCGAATGGAGATCGAACCCGCAACCAGTTTTACAGTCACACTTTGTGCCACTGCGCCACGATTGGCCTTTTAGATTCATTCATAAACTATATTCATTCTCACTTAAATTCGAGGCCAATCGTGGTGCAGGGGCACAAGCGTGTGACTGTAAACGCGACAGCTTCGATTCCCAATAGAGGAAATATTTAATATTTTTATTTCTTCGCTCTGGCGTCGACGGAAAGCGCGACGTTGATTCCCGCAACTCAACACACAATGTCTCCAGAATTCGGCGGAAAGTGGAGAACGGAGTGTCTTAATCCTGCTACATGCCAGATACAGTGTGAAGCTGATAAAAAAAAACTGTTACGGAAAAATGAATTGCCGCACTGGGGCAGACAGAAAGAACCCAGAATTTTATCTGTTATTGCGCATAGTTCCACGCGTACCCGAGAATTAATCTAACACTATTGTAACCGTACAAATTACAGTCGACACTCATCTCTTGGTTGGAAATGTTGACGTCAAAACTAATATGCGTGCTCAACCAAATTGGCTATGCTAAAATATTCCCGGAAAAGACCAGTTACATCTGCATGCAACTTTATTATACGATACCGGGGTGAGGTAATGGCAGTCTATAAATATCCTTCTGAGATATCTAGGCAAGAGCTTAGTTGTTTAATTAGGCCATTCGTAACTGGCCTCCCTTTTTACCCGTCACGAGTAAGCGGACTATGATTCAATTAGCCATTGCATTAAAAAACATATATCATAAATAAAAAAATATTTAACCAATATCGATGGGCACAAAAAAAATATTTTTAAAAAATATATCTAACCTTAGACATTTATTTTGATGTAAGGTAAGCTTCGCAAGATTTTTGTTACCATTTTATTTTGAGTAATATAATGACAAAATCAATCCGCCCTCCGTATGTATGTATGTATACAGGGTGTATGTAACGCGATCGACGGACCAACGGGTCTATGGGTAGAGGACCTCAGTACCTATACATTTCACCCCCATGTATGTTAGCTGATTTTCAATGGTTTGGCAGATATTTGAGAATATGTGATGTTTTTCAAAAAATCAGATTCATGAAGAAAATTACAGCTCGACTGTTGCTGAATAGTAGGTCTGTTGTATAATGTAATATTTCAAAACTATCGGCCTATAAACCTTGGAAATAACATGGGAACACAAACTGTTTTTAAATAAACTAAACTTTATCAAAAACTTTCAAGAGCTGCAGCGAAAAAAAAATTACTGGTGAGTTTTTTTCTAGAACTCGTTTTAAAAAATTACTAGTATTAGTATAGATTAATCTCTAAAAGTTTTATAGGCACAGCTTAATGACAACATGTAAAAAAATGTACTCAAATCATGAAACAGTAAAAAAATATTATTGTTATTACGAGAATTGACTACATTTAAATCGATTTTATTACATAAGTGTTTGTATTTCTTACCAGTCTTCTATACAATGTTTATTAAGAAGAATTTTTTTTCATATTGTAAAGCTTTCCTAGCAGTGGCCGTGAATTAGCTAATGCACTTGGGTGCTGCTTATTATTAACTTTCACACGCTGTAGAAAGAATATTTCACAAGTAATTTTTTTGTATTGTCGACTTTAAAAACTATAAATATGTATAAAGAATGAACATAAAAAGTTTCATTCGGATAGCATTAAGGAAACGTATAAAAATGGAATGACACTTTTAATATTTATTCTTTTAAAATTGATTTAAGTGTAGTCAGTTCTCATAATTTTGCTGTTGTTTAAAATCAATTTTTGTTTCCATGTTATTTTCAAGATTAATAAGCCGATAGTTTTGAAATATTACATTATACATAAGGCTACCATTGACTTATATTGAAAAAAAAATCACTCATCAGTCGAGCTGTACTCGCCAATTTTCTACAAGAATCCAATTTTTTTAAAAAAAATGACAAGTTCTCAAATATTTGCCGAGCCATTGAAAATCAGCTAACATATGCTACATGGAAGTGAAATGGATAGGTACTGAGGTCCTCTATCCATAGACAACCGTTGATCCGTCGATCGCGTTACACCCTGTATATATAAACTAAAATACAAATACAATAATAAAATACGTAAGTGCGTTCAATAAGACACGTCTCACTCGATGGCTTCAAATCAATTGAACAATAATGATTGCGAGACAAACCCCTCACTTAATCTAGTAAGTGAGGTTGGACCAACTAATCAATATGCATAGATAGTTTCTTCAAATAGATGAAGTTATCGCGATAGTGGTTTCTGTTACAATCAAGAAAGTGATTAACCTTGGCTTGACGTTGGTTAATGACATTGCAGTGCCTATGTTGCAATATTTCTAAACTTGTTTAATGTTTGATGATTACTATTCTATTTGCAGATTATATATATATATATATATATATATATATATATATATATATATATATATATATATATATATATATATATATATATATATATTATTGTCTTGTTGAAGTATTAATTAAATCCGAATTAATTAACATCCGAAGATCTCTAATTAATTGAATTAAAATAAAATAATATTTTAGAAATAATGTTTACATTAAAACTAAACATTTAACTGTATTTTTTTACACTACTACTACTAACTAGGGTTTATTCTTGATGATTACTTAAATTTTTTTTAAGAAATTACTATTCTTTTCGACTTCATCATTAGAAAATGTAAATATATCATCTTATATTATAATAACAGAAGATTATTTTATTTATTTTTTTGTAAGTCCAGGAAACTTTAGATACCTTCTCTAACATATAAATAACTAAAATGTATATTTACATTTCCTTTTGAAAGCTCAGTATCTGCATTAGGTGATTGATTTTCTTGGAAAAATACGTTTGTTGAAAACTTTGTGTACATTTTTATTTATCCTTCATTGATTCCCATAAAAAATATTACATTTTTCCATCAGAAAACTATCGTTTCGCTACAAAATATATATTTTTATTTGACCATAATTCTTATAGCCGACGTAGCGCACGGGCACAATGTTTTGACTATAAAGCGTCGGTTGTGAGTTCGATCTCGGGACAATGAATTATTATTTATTAATATTTTCATTTCTGCGCTCTGGCAACAAGGTAAAAACCCGGCGTTGATTCGCCACTCAGAGCGCAATACCTCGAAAAATTCGGTGGAAAATAGAGAATGGAGTGTCTTAACACCAGGTTCGCTAGGACCACCCTACCCATATAAGCGGTATACAGCGTGTAGCCGTAATACTTATATAAAGTAACACAACAACAAATATCATTGTAACAACAGTGTAACAAATCCGATTAGACTCAACTATAATTTAAAAGAAATCGCAGCAACAATTGCAAATGCATTGAGACGGACGCGAAGGTAATTTAAAATGGCAGCCCCTAGAAACCGTTCAGAAGATCTATTACCTAATTGAGACACCGTACAGTACAGTGGACAATCGTCGTTGAACCGATGTCGAGATGGATGCTATAGGTGTCGCCACCGATCTAAATTGGTTGATCGGTTCCATGTAATCTTGTCCTTGTGTCGAGATTTCTCAGCATTGTGATATAAATGGGCAAATAAAGCGCATGTCCCAAGTTACTGTATCGTTATATAGCACAAGAGCTTCTCAACTAACTAAAGTATTTTTTTTTATGAATATACATATTATAAAAATATATTAAAAACATAGTCTACAGAATGATCTAATCTATTTTCCTAGTAATGCCTAGTCAGAGAGAACGGAGAGTCTACATGGTTTAATAAAAATTGTTTTCAAATTTACTATTAAATGTCTGTTCTGTTACATCTGTCATATATCAATATAAAAAAACATAACAACATTTCACTTTGACCTACTTTTTGTTTGATTTGCTTTAAAAATCACACACGTGTTTTTCAATGATCAGGAGATAATTTTTAATTATTTAACCCATATAGACCCGCCGTGCCCAAATGAGGACATTTATAAAAGTACCCTCGTTATTTTTATATTTTTATGTTTATGCAGTTCATGTCTACAATTGTATCGATAAATAGTGTATCTTTATGTTG
>DWMY01000158.1:0-41458 GCA_018249775.1 Heliconius hecalesia formosus
CTATTACAATGTTAATTGTAATATCTTCCATGTACAGACACCGATGAGTTAGGATTTTATTGTAAGTATCGATAAGTTGTGTTTTTATTTCAAACATTCAATTGAAGATTCTTATGGGAGGTACGAATATGCGACCTAAAGTTTTAATAAATTTCTCATTAAAAATCTTCATTGCGTTGCAAATATACATTATAGGTATATCAAAACATGAACATAATTCAGTGTGTTAATTAAATAATTCTGTGGTTTAAGCGGGCGAAGCCGCGAGCGGGTCGCTAGTCTTAAATAAAATTTTATAATCTATAGTTGTTTTTCATTTGCCAGAGTAGATATAAAATAAGTGGGAAAATAATTAATTATCATTTGCGTAATATGATATGATTTTTTTTATTTATGTTAAGTAAAAAAATATTAAGAAAGTCGTGGCGCAGTTGTATAAAGTGTGAATGTAAACCTACTTGTTGTGAAATTAAATATTTATCTAAACTTATATTTCCATTTCTTCGTCGTATTTCTGGTGTCGAGGGAGAGAGCGGCATTGAGTTCAGCCACTCAACATGCAATGTCTCCAGAATTGGGCGGAGTGAGGAATGAAGCGTCTTAATTCTAAGTTTCCTCTGCCTACCCTGCTATGTGCGGGATACAGTGTGAAGTTTATTTCTTAAAATTATTATAAAACATATTTTATTACTCTTTTTATTAGGACAGAACTTTTCAAAAAAAAGTTATATAAAATTATATATTAAAATTATCTTTACACAAGTAGAATAACACTTTAGAACAGGTTGCTAGTTTATCGTGTTATTTTTTAATTTGAATTTGAATTTTACTTTTTTACAGACATCTGTAGAAAAGAAATATTGCCCCTGACAAATCTTAATTATGCAAATCTTTGTTACCATAAGAAAATCGTGGAAACGGAAGCGGACCTGGACGCAAATGTTGACGCGGAAGAAGTAGCCAAGATCTTATAGAGGATGTCGCTACCAGTTCTATGCATATTTTTTTTATTCCATAGCAAACATAAATAAATATCTTAATAAATATCTTTGCTTTTAATCATACTAGACCTTAAAAATAAAATAGGGGACCATATTACCACCTATACTACAGAAAAAAGGAAAATGTTTACTTTCTCTTAAGAAAGATAAAATCTTTCTTTCTTTCTAGATAAAATCTTTCTTAATAAATACTGGCACTGGCATTAAATATCTTTAAGCCGACATTAGAAACTATACTATATTTAAAAAGCTTGGAAAGTAAGATTGTTTTAAAACAAAAAAACTGAAGTGATGTACAGTAACTTTGTTGAACAGTCCGTTCTAAAGTTACAGAAAATACAAATTATATATGTATTAAGTATAATAAAAAAATGTTCTTTATATTGCAAGGTTTATTGCCTGCTATTGGAATGATTAAAAAAATAATTAAAAAATAAAAATAATTATCTAACAATTTAATAACATTAATTTCACAAACAATCAAAATATTAAAATTCAAATATCAGTTTTGTATTAGAAACATATTTTTACAAACGCTAAAAAATATGCGACGTACACTAGACTAGACAGCCGTGAAATAGCGAGTGAGTATAGAATAGAGAGCTTTTGGTTATGATTGGAAAATTGATTGCAATGATTGGTGCTGGCTGCCGGAGCAGAGTGCGTGCCGCCGTCGCACGATCTATTTTACCAAATTGGTGTTTTAAAAAGAGGACTTCCGTTTGCTACTAAAATGTCGTTAAGAATTCATTTGGAAGAATTTTATTGGTTTGATCTGTGTATGGATGATGTTCTTAACTTTATTTCGTTTTTATTACATTTTAGAACAAAATATTAATTAAAAATTATTTATTATTATTACTTATTATAATAATTTGGCACCTAAGATACTACGCTCCATCGCACGTTGGCAAACTTTGAGGGCGGACTTCTGTAAATTTGTCAAATATCATGTCTGGGCACCATAGGTGAGCACTGGGAGGATACACATGTCCATCGGTCGACTTTTATGTCGCAGGGGAAGGTCTCCTTTCATGAGATCACCCATAGACCAATAGCTCCTTCAGGCATTTTCTAATCGTCTTTCGATTTAAAAACTATTGAGTAATAAAAAATAATGATAGTATTAGGTTATTTCACTTAGTGTGCAATGTAAGTACCTACTTAAAATGTAAAAGAAAAAGAAGAGAGGCGATCTTTTCTTAAATAATATTTGTCGATAAATTGGTATAATAAACGCATGTAACCTTTTTTGTTTTCTGAATTTGCATTAATTGAATATACTAAATAAACATTTAGCATATAACAATTATCTTTATCACGCATATAGCAGGGTAGGTGCTTTGTCCATTAGAGGAAGGAAATTAATAAAAATAATTAATTTTGCCGAATAAGGAACCATCGGTGGCTTTATAAATAATTTAATAACATTGCATGTTTTTATCAAGGCTTTTTACAACACAAAATTTATACTTTATAAGTATGATGTAAGAAAAAGTTTCTTATATAAATACGATTAGAAAACATAAATTAATCTGTTATAATATCTTTTGAAAGAACATCTAAATTTGAAATCTCATAACTTTATAAGTGCTTTCTGAGGGTTATTCTATATGCTTGGTAAAATTCATGTTTTGTTTTAACTCTGAACGCGCTTATAAGTATATCTCCATACTTATAGGATTGCTATTAGAAAAAGAAAAAAAAAATAAACAAATTTATGCGACATGTTGATACCATATTAGTTATACCATATTACCTGAATACAGTCAAAATCACATACTGGTTTTTTCACTAGTAACAACAAATAACGAAGCGTATACAATAAAATCTTAAAAAATATGTAAAAATTCACATCTATGTGAAAATTTCTTGTGTTATAAGTCAATTAATATTTTTTGTCCATAAGTCGATCTGTATGAGATACATATGGCCCATTTGATGCAACAATGAGTCACTTTTTATAAAAATAAAAAGTTAAATATGTTAATATATGCGGAAAGTTAACCACAAATTTCGATTGCATCTCCTGCAAATTTCAAGAAGCGCAAATACGTCCTTGAAAGCGAGCAACGAACTACAAAATATTATCGTCATTCGAAATTAATTAAATTAAAAGTAATGAACACACACAAATTACATTAAAATCTCTTCTTACCTCAATTGCTTTTAGAAATAATAAACCACAATGAAGAAAGTAAAAAAAAATAATCGTAAAATGTCAACCCTAGCGAACTCACGCTGTATCCCTCACATAGCAGAATGAACCTGCGAACCTTGAATTAAGACAGTCCATTTCCCGTTTTCCGGCAAACTCTGCAAGCCATTGGGTGTTAAATGGCGAGACTCAACATCGAGCGTTGTCTTGACACCGGAGTAAAGAAATGAAAATATTAAATATTTCATTCGCGCCATTCAACCCACAATCTGTCACGTCTACAGTCACACGCTTGTTCCTTTGCGCCACGACTGGGCTCAATCTTTACTTGTAGTCTAGACCTAATAGCGTAGGTACGAGCAGTCATAAATCTTTAAAATTACACTTAAATTATACAATAGTTAAATGCAGCTTAAATTTATGCGTTTAATAAAATTATGACAGATTTATTAGTACTTATTTGTAACTATGTAGGCACTATATAAGAATAAGTAAAATAAACTGACTGTAAACCGACTGGTTGTGGGTTCGATCCTCACTCGAGGAGATGAAATATTTATATAAATTTATATTTCCATTTCTTCGCTCTGGTGTCGAGGTTAAGCGCGTCGTTGAGTTCTGCCACTGCACACTCAACACGCAATACCTCCAGAATTCGACATTGGAAATTCAACGACGATGGCAGGAACAGACGGGATACTTGAAAGCAAATTGACAGGCAAGCAATATCAATGTCGCTTAACATTGAATATATCTTCTTCTTTTTGCAATTATGTAATTTTGTGCTTATATAAATTTTTAGTTTGGTTCTTACGAATATTGGATAAATATATAAAAATTTGAGCTTTGCTGAATTCTTATATATTTATCCAATATTCGTTCACCATTATAGAGTCAAAGGTCTAGTCATGAGTCTTAATTTTGTATAATGTTAAAAATTATACGCCAAATTTTTGCGGACTTTCTTTGAAAACGGTAGATATTTTGGTTTCGTACCAAAAAAAAAAAAACTATTAATTACATAAATGTTTTCCTGAATCTTTATATATAAAAGATGACATTGGATTTCATCAGTCGGCAGAGAATTTCTCTAAATGAGTTAAAAGTCAGTATCTCAATTGTGATCTCAATGATTTACGAGATGCGTCATATAAAACATTGAATATTGTCTAATGAAAATCATACTTTAGATTTTCAAGTAATCCGCTTGTTCAGGGAGTCGGCATTGAATTATTTTGTATGAATAATTTGGAATATCAATATTTAACCGTTTTTTTTAAATATTTAGGTAATGAAAAAGTGAGTTTTTTAGTGACCCTATTTAACGATAATAATAATGTTACAAATTAGCTCAACTAATGTTCATTTATCTCCTCACAGAATTTAAGCAGAAACTAATGTTAAAAAGTTATAACGCGATACGATATCAAATAAGTAAACTCGGTTATGCAGAAAGTTTTGAACTTGCTTGTTAATACTGTGGGATATTACTCACCAAGTTACCTGCTCCATTAAATATGAATAGGCATAGGTCAATCGCTGAATACGTTAACTTGGCCCAACTTAGTTGCAGTTCATTGAAGAATATTAATGATTCAAATTTATTATTTAATACATAAGTATGGCTTTTGAACCGACATCGCTTTAAGAGTTCTTTGTTTATTTTTTTTTTATAATGGATATATGGAAGCTTTATTGCAAAGTGCTTTATTATTCGGTCTAGAATTCACATAATTATTAGTTCTGCTTCTGGAAGCACTCCTGCCACTCACATAATGGGAATAAAGTGAAATCTGTTAATCATTATTATATCTACACACTATGGAATACGTACGTATTATTTATACGTATGTTAATCAAAATATATAATGTAATGTGAATATTTTAAGAGATTGGCCAATTTCCTAATGCTCCAAAAATCCCTGATGATGATAGCCAAGATCCTAGGAACCTGGTTAAGACACTATGTTACCTATTAGGACACTTTCGTTCACACGTGTTGAGTGGCGGAACTCAACGCCGCGCGTTTCTTTGAGTGTGAATTGAACCCACAACCTGTCGCGTTTACAATCACACGCTTATGTCCCTTAGCCACGACTAATGTATCACAGGGCTTGACCCTACAGTTAAGTGAAAGGTTGATGAGTATGATGATGATAAGGATAGTGCATGTTAGTCGTTTTTTTTAAAGTCGATTTTAGACAATAATGGTCATATTCCATTCGATATTCCATTCATATTCACCGATATAAAAAAAATTAAATTAGCTTCACGCTCATCAGTATCCCGCACACAGCAGGGTAGGCAGAGGGAACGTAGTGTTAAGACACTTCGTTCCCATCTTTCTGCTGAATTCTGGAGTCATTGCGTGTTAAGTGGCAGAACTCAACGCTGCGCTTTGTCTCGACACCAGAGCGAAGAAATGGCAATATAAATGTAAATAAATATTTCATCTCCTCCAGTGGGGATCGAACCCACAACCAGCTGGTTTAACAGTCACACTTTGTGCCCCTGCACGACTGGCCTCATATTTATCGATATTCCAATTGTGATTTTTTGTTACAGTGATACTTGTAATATTTTAATATATTGTTGATATATTTAATTTTTATATTTAAGATGGTCCATTTCAAAATTTAAACAACTATTCGTGATTGTGCCTCTTAGTCATTGGGCAAATAAACTAAAAACATACTTCTTGCCACGACTAAATTATAAATCTTACTATGTGTTTTTTATAATAAAGTAAAAAATTAAGTAAAATATTATATATATATTTTATAACTAATACAATTATAAATTAGTTGCCTGCCTTAAGCCTCTTTAAGCGGTATTAAAACACATACTTTTTTATTAGCAGCAATGGGGAAAGCTAGTTTACTTTATAAAGGCTTTGTCGAGCCACGTTTTATAAACTTCTCAGCTTAACTACTGTCTAATATTATCTTGAAAACATTTCTAACAACAGTTACTAATATATTATACCCAAAAGTTTCTTTATATTTTTTTTCTTCCAGCTGTTTCATTCTGACTATATAGGTGAAAGCAGATAGAATATCGTGCGGTAAGATCCCAATGCTGAAATTCAGGCAAAATAAGAAGCACAGAGTCTTAAAACTAGGTTTTCTCTCTACTTGCACATAAGAGGAAGGGAAAAAAGGAAACCGTGACAAATCTGGAATATGCTAAATTTACTTGGCTTAATCTTGGAAATTGCCTTGTCTCATTGAATTTCATTCTCCAGAACCGTAAAAGTAATGACAGCCTTTTAAAAAATTAAAAAGAATATCGACAGGATATTTAATAATACAAAAAACCAGCCAAGCGCGTATCGGCAAGGCCAACTGAGGGTTCCGTACCGATTTAAGGATTGTAAATTAACGGGAAGTACAACTCATAATGTTGACAAAGTTGAGTATGCACTCTTACGCTCGTTTTATATGAAATTAATTACAATTAAGTTTAATCTGTAATATAATTTTTTTTTTGAATTTGAGATATTACATATTTAAGTTTTCACTTTTTGCCAAATGTTATAATTGTAGGTTTATGGGAAATATTATATAAGTTTTGATTACCCTGCCAATAAAAATAAATTGCGGGTGTGGGGAATCCTATTGTGTGAAATGAACTACTAGTATAAGTTTGTTTTCTTTCAGTACCCAAAAAATTTACATTTTTCGGATTTTTTCCTTTATTTGTATTGTAACTTGTAACTTCGTGCCCCATTCCATAATTGTAGGTCTAAGGGAAGTACCATATAGATTTTCATTACGTAGCGAATTTACAATCACCAAAATTTTCCCTTCTTCTTCGTCTTTTGATTGAATTGACTGATAGACTGACAGACAGTGGACGAAGTAATCCCATAAACGCTCCGTTTTTTCCTTTTGAAGGTACAGAACCCTGAAAATGAAGTTTATTTAGAAGCGTAATATCTCGGAAGACAGTTTGATAATGTTCAATAAATATATTTTCATAGATTGATTGTAAATTGACGTAAATTTGTAATCGTTTTATATTTTTTATTGCGCTGTTGCCGCTTTTATTAGCTTCTATAATCTATTAATGTAAGCATGATTTTGCAATTCTATTTTTACTCATTTCTCGCCAAAATTGCTTGAAAGCTTGCACTTGCATCATTCACTTAAAAGTATTTAATTTGTCATGTAAGTAATATCTATATAAAAATTTTAATAGTTTTGATTTTTTTAAAGTTTTTTTAACATTAAAACTACTAATAATGTAATAATAAAATATGTTTTTTTTCTAAATAATTCAGAATTTACCACATAGGCATACACGTATGTATTTTGTTATATAAAGAATAAGAATGACAGGATGATGATCTTTGTTAAGTTAGAATAAAACTTTGAACAAAATATATCAACAGCCTTCGTAAGTAAGCTCTCTATAAAAATCCATTATATTTTCATATTCAATTAACAGTCGTAGTCACTCTGTGATGGTCATCATAGTACAGTGACGTACGACCTATGTACATACTGTGGCTATAACCGCGATGGTTGTGGATTCGATTCTCACTCTTGGAAATGAATTAATATAATTTTCCTGCTTTGGTAAGACAAAATGGGGTGATGAGATCCACTTTGCGTGACTCAACACGCAATGTCTCGAATTCGGGGTTAAAGCGGAGAACGGTGTGTAAGTATATCAAGTTCTATTGCCTATCCTGTTACTTGTTACGGGATTCAGCGTGAAGCTGAAAATAATATAATAGTCATTAATGTGAAACCTCTATGAAACACAAATAAATTAAACTTCATACAAATACAATTAAGTTTTACGGCATTCATTTTGGCGCATATAACTACGTTTTAATGAATTAATTAAGGCTCACCAAAGCGTACATGAGGATGTTTTTTTTCAATTTGGAAAGCATAATATACTGTATAATATTTTATAATTATCTGCAATATGACATTAAAATTATAGAGGTACATTTTTGATTGATTAATATTTTATTTTTTCTTATAAATGAACTTAACTTAGCTTCACGCTATATCCCTAGCGTTGAGTCGCAGAATTTCACAACCAACTTTGTTTTGTTACCAGAACGGAAAGAGGCTAATAGTTATTTCTTCCACTTAGGAATCAACCCCACAACCGTCGTGTTTTTATTCAGATGCCGTGTCGTGGTTCCTTGTCGACCTCATAAGCATTTCAAAAAAAAAAAATTGGAACCGCCACTGTTAAATGGACTTGTAAAACGGTGACGGTAGCGTACATTTAAAATAAATCAGTATAAATATTAAGTATACATGTAATACACAATAATATTTTTATTTGCGCGGTAAAAAAATATACCGTATAGAACAGAACTGCATAAGTTGTTATTGATGATAGTATTAGATAAAAAAAATGTGGCTAAAGTAGGTAGAAGAGCTGGTAATAACTAAATTATAAACAACATTTTAGAAAAGTATTGAAATTAAAAGTAATATTTCTGTTTTCGACTCATTTAGAATGTAGCATTGCCCCACAGATACAAAAATCGTAGTTTTCTTTTTTTGATGTGATTTTTTTTATGCGATATGAAATAACATGCTTAATGTAAGATTTGAAACTTTTATAAGATTTTTCGGACTCACTTAAAGCTTAAATAAAAAACTAGGTTATAATAACTTTGACCTTAATAATGGATTAATTAGCAAGTTTTAATGTATTTTATGAAAAAGTTGGTCGTACTAAAAAGGGTTTATTTTGAAATCCAACATCATTATTAGTTTCTCACTAAACCTGGCTTCGAATTAACGTTTAATACAAAGTTTTTTTTTATTAATTTTAATTAAACACTACAGACACGTGGTCCGTACTTTTTTTTTACTTTTTCATTATTATCAGCTAATCATCAATTTCATATTTATCTGCTGCTTAAATAAGGCTTATGACTAGAGATAATTATCTAAAGATAAATACAAAGTTAGGATGACGGAATTTTGTAGTAAATGACATAGACCAAAAATTCGAATTTTATTTAATTTTGGTTTTGTTGATCCAGTAGAGTTGCAATAAGGAGGGTGACAATACTTGAATGTTTTTGTTTTATAAAATTAGTCGCTACAAATAGCCTTCAGATAAAAAAATCTCACTAAACGTAACTAAATGATTGTGGTTTTTAAGGAAACTAACTTAAAAAACAATAAGAATCAGATTTTACTAGTTAAAATAAGAAAGCGATGCTATGGCTATCTTATATGTATGTAGCTTCATATCTTAAAAATCTTACCAGCTCGTTGATCGATATCAATTAAGTGAGAATATTCCAGAGATACACAGAGTAAACGAAGTAATTTCTAACAAAATTAGACAAGATAAAAACATGCGCAGATAGAAAAAAATAATCATTTTATTTTAGGCTCTACTGATAGGAAGCTTAATCTGTACACCCTTCTTACATAAAGCTAAATGAAAGGATCAACTTTCACGGGCAGCCTGCCAGGTAAGATTGATTAGTCGCACTCATTCATGAGGAGTATAAAATTTTTTTAACGCAAAATTCTCAAGGCTGGCACTAAAACGTGTTTTAATATATAAAAAATATGAACGTGCCAAGATAACTTAAAACAATGTACTGATTGATGGAAGAAGCTTCACTTAAATTTTTCCTTTCATCTCTAATTGCAACCGTTGTTTCCCGGAATAAAATGTTTTAGGTTATACTTTTTTTTATTATAGATATAAAAGAAATAAATTTGACGTCATGCCCTACTTGATAGTGATTGTATAAGATTCTTATCCCAAAATTTTGATAAGTGAAGCATTGCCTTTCACTGTCCAACATACAATGGTTAGAACGAGAAGGACGTAGTGATTTAATCCTTTATTTTAGTTACTGTGCGTATATTATTCAAATATAATTACTTATTTAGAAAACGTATAAAAATTTGAACGAAGCGGGACTCGAATCCGCGCCTCTTGGAAACCGACCAGGCGCTCTGAACACTTTTTTCTTTCCTAAGTGTGGATTACCACTTTAAAAATGTTTAAAATATTTAATAAATAGTATTCTCTCTTGCCAGACGATAATTCTTAGTAATTATCTTTGGGTAGCGGAAATTTGTAAAAATCTCCCTACAGAGATGCTAACAACATAAATAAGTTGTAACAAGCGTATAAAAATTTCAACGTAGCTCGATGAGAACGTATGGCTTAGTGGTAAGAGCACCTGGTCAGTTTCTAGGAGGCGCGGGTTCGAGTCCCGCTACGTTCAATTTTTTATACTTTTTCTAAATAAGTATTTTTATTTCCTTTAAAAATGTTTAAAATATTCAAATATAATTATTTAACGACTTCATTCTTACATCTTCATAAGGCATATAAATCCTACTATCAAAATCCTCCGTCCCCGTCGTCTGTTTGAATTCGCAAATAAGCGCCACCCCTTGTGTTCTACGAGAAGTGAAATGAAAATAGTTCATTGCTTCGAGTAGGAATTGAACCAATTAACAATAAGTCATACGCTGTTGGTCTACTGCACAACGATAGTCTTTGTTACGGTTTTTCAAAGTTAAGTAAGTCAGGAAGTACTTATTTTGAATCTACCGCTGTGGTAAAACAAAACGTTGTAAAACACACACTCAACAAGTCGAATTTGGGCGGAATGCTGGGTTGGATTGCCTTTACTTTGCCTACTTTGACATATGAGGAAAAAAAATACTCGAATTATAAAAATATTCGTATAGATCGATTTATAGCAACTAAACATGCGTCCTTAAACTATATAGAGCCTAGATATTTTGAGACCAGTGGCTGTGGGGTGTGACTGTAAAATCGACTGGTTGTGGGTTCGATCTCCACTCAGGGAGATGAAATATTTACTTAAATTTATATTTCCATTTCTTCGCTCTGGTGTCGAGGCTAAGCGCGGCGTTGAGTTCTGCCACTCAACACGCTATGCCTCCAGGATTCGGCAGAAAGTGGGGAACGGAGTGTCTTAACACTAGGTTCCCTCTGCCTACTCTGCTGTTGCTGAAGCTGATATTTTTAAATCTTTCAAAAAAAGAAAAATGTAACATAAAAATTGTTTCATAAGCTAGAAAATCTATTATAAGTATATTCAAAATATTTCAGTTCAAACATTACACCCTTATAAATTGGATTTTATGAGTTTTATACTTTTTATGGCACTTTTAACCCACTTTACGGATATTTTATAAGTCGAGGCCATAATAACGTTAAAAATGAGTGCAAATTTTTATATTAGAATAGAGAATTATGTTTTTTAGACTTTATTGGTTTCGGGTGCGATATACAAATGAAATGATTGAGAGCAGTCGTGGTGTAGGGGCACAAAGTGTGACTGTAAAATCAACTGGTTGTGGGGTCGATCCCCAATCAAGGTAATGAAATATTTATTTACATTTATATTTTCATTTCTTCACTCTGGTGTCGACACAAGGGCGGCGTTGAGTTCCGCCACTCTACACGCAGTGCCTCCAGCTTGGCGGAAAGTGGGGAACGGCGTGTCTTAAGACTAGGTTCCCTCTGTCTGCCCTGCTATGTGCGGGATACAACATAGTGATAGAGGAAAGCCGATGAAATAAAAATTTGTTACAAATAAAAATAAAAATCGGCTCCTTTAAATATTAAGAAAAAATATACCACGCACCAATTAAAAGGCGATTTACAACGTTTTTAATTATATCCGGATAAAGAAATGGGAACAAATCGTGAGGGACATTGACAGTGACGTATCGCTGTCCATCGGTCAAGTAAACTAATATCAGACGCACAGGTGACGGCCGACATATGTAAGATTACTATTTACATATGATATTTTGGGGCTAAAGTTCTTTGGTGTAGTTCTATAAATAGATATTTACAAATATAGTTAAATTATTTTTTTTTATTATAGCTTTACACTATATCCCGTATATTGCAAGGTGGGCAGACAAAACCTAATGTTATGACATTCCGTTAATTTTTTTTAATCTCGTAATATTTAACGAGTCCTTTAAAATGTTTTGCTATGCATTTTAAATAATGAAAAATCTTAACACTTTTTCTTATACATTTTCCTTTAAAACAAGTCAGCGTACCATCATTATAACAATTTTACACCTAAAAGTTATGTCGCAGAGATCGCTAATGACGATAACGCCGCCCTATGTACATTTTATTTATCTTTATGTATGACTCTTTTGTCCTCTGTTCTGTAATCACACATCGTTGTACATCATATTACATATTATTAATTTATTATATAAAATTGACTCACTATCACCATTTTTAATCAAACGTTGCCTAACTTGGCCAAAATAATATTGAATTTTAATATGATATAGATAAATTTTTCGTATCTCATTTATAGCAAGTTAAATAGAGTGGTATATTTGGGAAGTATGTTCAGTAGAGATAGAAGATACGAGATGGATGTGGAAAGGCGTATTGCTGCCGGTAACAAGGTTAATGGAGCTTTAGCTGCATTGATGAGACGGCGAAAGGTCAGCACAGCTGCGCGTTTGGCCGTACACATTCCAGTTTTGGTACCGACTCTGTTATACGGCAGCGAAACGTGGGTATTACAGAAGAAGAATGAAAGAAAGATGAATGCTGTGGAGATGCGATCTCTTCGTAGGATATGCGGAGATAGCTTAGCTGATCGAATCCGTAATGAAGAGTTACACAGAATGACAGGTACTAGCGAGGATGTCACGGTGAGAATGAAGAAGAATATTTATTTTTTATTTTTTAAACAGCTTAGCTGGTTTGGGCACATCGAACGAATGAGTAATGAAAGAATGGCAAAAAAGATTTATGATGGAAAAGTGAGTGGTAAGAGAGGTAGGGGGAGACCTCGGTTGACCTTCGAAAACACAGTATCGAAGATACTGGAGGAAGGTCACGTAAAAAGCATGAGGACTCCCCGGAGGGCATGTATGAAGAGGTTGAAGACAGTGGACGAGGCGAAAGAGGCATGTAGAGACAGTAGCGTTTGGCGGTCCGTTCTCTCTGACTACCCCGCTAGGGATAAAGCGTGATGCGAAGTTAAGTTAAGTTAAGTTAAATAGAGGAAATTTCGCGTTAAGATTTTATTCATTGCGTGATGAGTGGCGTCAGCGCCGGACTTTTGCCTTAGTGCCAGAGGGAAGAAATAAAAATATTACTAAATAATAATTCCTTCCGTCGAGTGGGGACCGAACCCACAATCATAGCGTTACAGTCACGTCTCTTCTTTTGTGCCCCTGAGTCACGACGGCCCCAGAAATTATAGATAGATATAATTAAGATTTTTTTATCTTCACGCCATATTCCGCACATAGCAGGGTGGGCGAAAGCACTTGGGATCCTAGTGTTAGGCTGTTAAGACACTTCCGTTTCCCACTTTTTTTCCGAATTCTGGTGTCAATGTATATTATGTTGCGGAACTCAACGCCTCATATAGATAGATAGATAAATTGAAAAATATCTATGCGATACAGATAAAAAAATGTTTATTTCAAAGCACCAGTAATTACGTATTACTATCGTTTGACGAGCCGACGCTGTGGTGGGATTGGCTGTCAGGTTTAATTAACATGCTCAGAGGTCCTTTGTCCTTGTATTGCATTTAACGGTGGCTGCCTTCCCTTATTTGCAAGAGATTTTATATATGTATAGATATATTTTTGTGTTAGTAATTACTTTAGTGCTTGTCTGTCTGTAAACGTGAAATTTCGTAGTTTAAGCTGTTATACATATGTAGTTTATATTGTGATTTATATAAAAAAATAATTATATTGAGAGACTATTGCGTTAAATTCAATTTAAAACAGAGTATGGTATTAGATTCCATTGCCTAATATTTAGTTTTCCTTACAAGGACCTAACAAAACATGGGTGAGAATTATTATTGGTATCGGCTATAACATTTATTGATAAATACAAAGAAAAAAAAATGTTAGAATGCACAAAATGTTTGGAACGGTGTCAATATAAATTAGATTCAAAATTATTTTATACATTTTCTAAAATATTTTTCTATCGTGAATGTAAAATTACTCATTAATACATAGTTTAAAAATAAACTTTTTTACATCAAGTGATACAAGTGTATAATAAGTGTAAAAAATAATAAGTGTATATATAAGTGCGAATATGTTCTGGGCTATAAACGAGCCTACGCTCGAATGGTTTACTAGTTACATTACATCAGCTAATTGATACCATAATATTGTATTGTCGCCTAAACTATGTATACGCATAACTGCTAAGTTTCATGAGGTGATAAACAATTGGTTCAAATTGAGATCCTTAGAGCTCGACTAATAAGAGCGTGTTAAAAATATTTAATAAATACCATTGTCTCTTGCCAAATGATAATTCTTAACAATAACCTAAGGATAGCGAAAAATGCTAAAAATCTGTCTATAGAGAGTAAATAAGACGTAACAAGCGCATAAGAGTTTCGACGTAGCTGGACAAGACCGTATGACTTACTGGGAGACTTGATCGGGTTCCAACAGCTAACATTTTTATACGTCTTAAAATATTTTTATATCTTAATGTGAAATTTCACTTCAAATTAAGTTGAATGAAGAATTTTTTTCACAATATTATACAAAATAAAAAAAAAAAACGTAAAATGAAAAACAGAGTGATGCATATCTATTGGACATGCAAGATGCGTAAAGACGAAATAATGACTCTATGCGTGTCCTAACAAAGACAGTTGCTCGTGATGCTGACAATTGATTGTTAGCTTGCATTGTTGCTGACTTTTATTATATTACCATTTCACTTCACTATCGTAGAACTTTATGTTGAATATAAGAAGTATTTTATTAAAGGAATATTATTACTTAATTTAATGTAATTTAATTTTTATTCGTGATTTTTTGTGTTGCGGGATAAAATTAAAATCAAATAAATCATAAATCAGCTTCACGCTGTATCCCGCACACAGCAGGGTAGGCAGAGGGAACCTAATGCTAAGACACTCCTTTCCCCACTTTCTGCCGAATTCTGGAGGCATTGCGTGTTGAGTGGCAGAACTCAACACCGCGCTTGTCCTTGACACCAGAGCGAAGAAATGGAAATATAAATTTAAGTAAATATTTCATCTCCTCGAGTGGGGATTGAACCCACAACCAGTCGATTTTACAGTCACACCTCGTGCCGCTGCGCCACGACTGGCCTCGATAAAATTAAAAATAATATTAAAGAAAATAAATAGCATAATGGTACAACTTTATGCTTTATAACTAATCTGAGATTCGTTTATGTAACAAAAGTGTTTTTAAAAACAACCATTTTGTTTAGAATGGAGGAACGCAAGGCGCTCATTACTTTTTGCCTTCTAGGAATAACTATATAATAAATATACACTTTCCGTATCATACATTACAGGCTTAAACACCCACTTTGTAAAGTTTCATACTTTCAAATTCCGCATCGGAGCTTAACTCTGTCTCTGACGACGTTGAATATGTCTTTAAAGTTGCAATTTCCGTACTCACGTCTCAAAGGTGTAAAGGCATAAAGTTTGCTTGGTTTGGAGCTCAGCCAATTTGATTTGTTTGTCCCATATTTGAAATGTGACGGAGACTTTTTGAAAGCATTACGAATTCTTTTGTCTTAAGAATTGTATAGAAATATGAGTCAATTTATACGCGGTATATTAGTTTCCAAATATTTTTTATGAATGTAAATCAGATTCACGCTGTGTCCCACACACAGCAGGGTGGGCAGAGGGAACCTAGTGTTTAGATACTCCGTTCCCCACTTTCTGCCGAATTCTGGGGGCATTGCGAGTTGAGTGACAGAACTCCACGCCGCGCTTTGCCTCGATACCAGAGCGAAGAAATGGAAATATAAATTTAAGAAAATATTTCATCATCTGGAGTGGGGATCGAATCCACAACCAGTCGATTTTACAGTCACACTTCGTGCCACTGCGCCACGATTGAATTTGTTTCAAAAATAGAGAAAAGGTAATATGTCAGGTACAATTAGTCTGTTATAGAATTATTAGCATATCAGTAAATTATTTTGTTTAGTTTATTTAGTTTTTTTTTCAATAAATTAATAAGTTAGTGAAAAATAAACCCAATACTCAAACAGAAAAACAAAAAAGAACGAACAAAGCGAATAATCCTTTTCTAAACCACTTTTCAGATGCACTTCTAAGAGAAATGAATACATATAAATATATACAAAATGGCTCTCTTTAGCGTAGTGTACCGTAACAGGGTACTCTCGGGGGACGGTCTCGGGCACGCACGTTGGAGCAATCTAGCAATAGCTAGTCGCCGTAATTTCTTTCCCATATAAATATTACTCATGCTCTTTGCATAGACTTAGATGAAATTGTACGATGTTTTTGTTTATTTGTTGTTTTTTTGTGTTTAACTAATTAGGAAGTATTAGGAAATCTAAAAAAATAATATTCAAGTAACAGTTGTTATCTTTTTAATATTGTTTTTAGTTTAGAATTGTCATGGCTCATATATTAGGTATGTCCATTTTTATGCGTTAAAATTTGCTCCAAGCTGAAGCTGAATTTACTTTTAAAATTTATCTCAATATAGAATAACTACAGAGTACTAAAATATGACTACTGTTTCGAAATTTCAGTTATTGTAAATCCTCTAATGATAATTTCTACATGAACTCACTTGAATTCATCATATAAATTTATTTAAAATAGTTTCATGAAAAAAAAAATATGTTGTTACACGGGCTGGCAAGCTTATTTATTTACTATTCCATATAAAACCAAGTTGATTCAATGATTTTATTCCAAAATGTATTGTAGGTCACAAAGCTTACCTCTGCCATACAAATGTTAGCCGCATTATTAATTATTTCTTTCTCTCCTTATTCGTATGCAGCTGAAACTGAATATTATATGCAATCTCCTTGGTTTCTAGTTCCGACCTTTTGTAATATATTCATGAAACTACTAGCGTTTTGCTATAATTTAAAGAATAGACTATTAATATTTCTGAAAATAAGATACAATGGAAAATGAAGGAAAAATTTAAATTATTTAATGTACATTTTTGTTATTTATAATAAAAATAAATTCTGTTTTGAGGCCAGTCGTGGCGCAGGGGCACAAAGTGTGTAAAATCGACTGGTTGTGGGTTCGATCGATCGTTCGATGAGATGAAATATTTATTTAAATTTATACTTTCATTTCTTCGCCCTGGTGTCAAGGCGAAGCGCGGCGCGGCAGAGTTTCGCCACTCGACACGCAATGTATCCAGAATTCGGTGAAAAGTGGGGAACGGAGTTTCTTAATACTAGGTTCCCTCTGCTTACCCTGGTGTAGGATACAGCATGAAGCTGATTTAATTTTATTTTTAATTTTTAAATTTTGTTTTCATTTCAAGTTAATAAGTGTTATTTTATTTTAATGAACATTTTCATAATTGTGTCTAAAAAATATTTCCTTTTTTTTCTTTATTTTCTTTTAATATTTCTTTTATGCCATACGTATTAATTGTCGTCCACGTAATCTCATATTGACTAAATCTGACTGAAGCCTGAATTATTTTTATATCTCTTTACTTATAGTAGAAGAGCTGGCATTAATTTATGGGTAGGTATTTCCTCACCTGGTTGGTGAGTAGCGGGTAGCGGACTAAATCCAACACATTTTTTTTAATATATTTTTTAAATAAATTTAAGGCAATATTTAATTTTTATATGATATCATTTTATTATAAAAATAATAATCCAAATGATTTGGTTAATAATTTTAACATTGCCAGACGCATGCTAAAATATTTTGAATACAAAAAACTAAAAAATATTTAAGATAAGTATTTTTATATTTACACTGGCAAATAGGTAACAACTATAGAGTAGAAACATCTTATTTAAGATTAGATGCTTTCGAAATCAAAATTTTAAGACACAAAGTAAATATAATAAGCCAGCGGTCTTGGTATTTTCTGCCTCGATGATTCTTTTAAGATATTTTAAGAAAAATTCGAAATACTTGTTGAAAGGAAGTTGGTACTTTTAGCGTTGTGCTCTATTACGAGCATAAAGCTGAATATCGAATTAAGACAAAATTGAGTTTTTAGCAATTCAAATGCTGTTATGTTTCATTCATTCATTCATTTAATAGAAACTATTCTATTAATTGATTTGTCGGCTGAATTCTTTTTAAGGTTTGTAAGATTTTTTTTTAAATGTTTTGTAGATGTTTCCTG
Source organism: Heliconius hecalesia formosus (assembly GCA_018249775.1). Lineage (NCBI taxonomy): Eukaryota > Metazoa > Arthropoda > Insecta > Lepidoptera > Nymphalidae > Heliconius > Heliconius hecalesia. The sequence goes on from DWMY01000158.1 coordinate 18,327, forward strand.
TGCAGTTCTTTAACATAGTTCAAAATTAATCTGAGTAGCATTCTTACTGACAAAATGCCGCGGATTTAAAGATTTTCTTCAGATTAGATTTTCTTAGGTTAGATGGATTCTATAATTCCAAAAACATATAATATTTTTTACATCTTTTAATTATAATGCCAGCTGTTAAATACCGTTTACTCTGTCAATTCAATATCTCGTATTTATATTGAAATTACTACAATCGAATATCGATCGACAGTGACATATTGGCTGTCATACGTTTGACGTGTGTCATTGTATCGAATGCATGGAATTAATAAACCTGTCGGTATACGAGCACAGTTTTATTACATGAAAATAAAACTTTTTTTTTATGGAAAAGACAAGGCAAACGAGCGTTCGGGTCACCTGATGGTAAGTGATTACCGCCGCCCACGACCCCGTACAACATCAGAGGAGCTGCAGGTGCGTTGCCTGCCTGTAAGGTGGGTTGGGCGCCGGAGCCCGGCATTACCTGATGCGAAACGCAGTGGCATAAAGCTACTACTTCACGCCGGTTTTAAATGCCGGGGGTGGTAATGATCCGGTCAAGTCTGCCCATGCGTGTTGCCATTGCTGGCGACGTGACTCTACCATACGTACTTTAGTCGTCTCTTACGACACCACTATTACCAAGATGATCCTATTCTGGGCCGGGATCACACAGCAAAAAATTTATCACACAGTAAATTTTTAAATGCAGTTTCCATTAAAGAAACGATAAATATTTTCTTAAGTTTAAAGAGATGTGTATATGTATGTCTGTATATCATAGTAACAATGTATGATAAAAATACATTACTTCATACAATTTATGTCTATATATATATTTTTTATACATTTATAAATTACGGCTTTTTTTATTTGCTGTACATATTTTACTTTAATAATAAAAAAAAATGTTCAACAAAGAAAGAAAATCTACTATTAATATTTTTGCATCTTCTCGAAGCTTGAGAGCTTAATGTAGCAATTAAACTAAGTGCTTAGTATAGAATCAGTGATAGCTTCTCCAATACTGTCTAATGCATTGAGCTCGCGGTCATTGGTCGGTCCTTTGCTTACACATGTGCCTTCGGGCTTAATGGAGGTTACACACCGATTTTACACCGTTTTATATATCTAACCTTTGTTTTCTTTTATTTGCATTTAAACATTTGCATCTGTAAAGTTAGATAATTATATTTTAAGAAAAAAAAATATTTATAAAAACAAAAACCCCGACTGCAATGAAACTGAAAAGAAAATAAACAAGCCCAATAGTTTATTAGGATTAACAGTTGGATTGTTTTTTATGCAATTGATTATGCATTAAACAAAACAAATTTAAGTCTTTACATTTAAGGGAATTAATTTGTTATGTATATTGCCCTACGAATCTCTATCTATCATTGAGACATTTGAAGCACAACGTGGCTGCTTGAGAAGGTATCAACCAATAAAATGATGCCATGCAATCTAGATTATGACCTAAAAACTTATTTATAGAATTTAATAAACAAGTCTCGCTTTACAAAGACAAGTTTTAAGAAGTATTTAATATAAAATAAAAGCAATAAACATCGAAATTGAAACTTCTATTAAAGTTGATCCAGACATAAGACTACGTTTGAAAGATACAATCAATTAAGGACGAATCCAAGACAACTTCCTTTCCTTCACTTTGGTACTTTCCTTGGGAAAATCATCGAAAAAAGGACTTTATTTTAATGTTAATAGAGTTCCTTATTTAAAAGACATTAATGAATAATCACAGTTTCATTGCTTCCTACTTGCCAAAGGGCTCTAAAGAACATAAACAGTTGTTATGACTAGTCTGATAGTCAAAAGTTCAGAGTCGTTGCCAAGTTCGTATTTTATTACTCCACAATCTCCTTCTGCTTAAACTTTGGTATAAACATCACTTTACAACTTACACGTTAATTTTTATATTAGAAGCTAGTTCATTTATACTTCCATACTTATCTAAGCTGAAGAGATTTTTTGGTACGTGCCAATCTCAAGAACTACTCAAATTGAAAAAATTTTTTTTTATGTCGGACACATACATATACCATCCTAATTCTATACATACATCATCTTAGTTCTTTCAGTATAACTTACTGTATCTGCTGTGAGAGTAGCCTGGAGCACATAGATTGTTTTATGTGTCATAAAAAACTCTTAGTCATTTACATTCGACTATAGAGTGGTGCAGCCGTAGCTCCACAGCCAGTTAAAAATTTATATGTGATGTCAACTACCAATTTGTTTTATGAATATAAATAACATAAATGTGAAAAAAATATATGTTAAAAACAATATAACAAATATTTGATTAGCCAAAGTCCAAATAGTTACAAAACTTCAGTAAGGCTGGGGTCGGACCAGGCAAAAGTCTAAAAATTCTGGTGATAAGTTGTGTATACAATATAATGAAATTGGTCACACCATTTGATTACATCACAACTGTCTTCTTATATTAAATTGATCTAATTAAAAAAATAAATTGAAATCGATTTTAATTCCAGAGAAAACCAAACTATATCGGCATTATTGTTGTCCTCCTCTATATTAAGTAAAACAAATTCCCTCTTCAACTTGTCAGATCTTTGAAATGCAAAAAACAAGGTAAATCTTTACCCATGGCCTATTTTTTAAAAGTTCTCACTAAGTTCCACTTCCGTCGCAGTTTGATTGAGGGGAAAGTGAGTTGATTATCATGAACTTTTTTCCATCCCTTGTTACCTTACTTTGTACATATATGTTTTAAAAGGAAAAAGTCCTGATTCTGTGTATTTTAAGAAGTAAAATATAATGAAAAGATATTTTCTCTCTGCAAATAGTATTAAATTGTTTTTGGCTAGCTTTTCGATGACACACGACAGATTATTTTAGCTTCACGCTGTATCACGCACATTGCAGGGTAGGTAAAAGGAACTTACGAACCTAGTAAGACACTTCACTCTTATTAAGAATTTTGGAGATATTGCATGTTTAGTGCCAGAGCGACGAAACAAAAATATTAAATATTTAATTTTCTCTAGTGGGAATCAAACCCATAATCTGACGCGTGCCCCTGCGTACTGATTTATTAATAATTATTAAAACTTATTTATATTTATAAACACCTTTGAATGGTACTTTCAATAAAGACTTTAATTTAGAAAATTCCCAATAGGGTCGGCCCAGGAATCCTACACAGGGTCACTTCGGAACTTCAATTATTTTATAACAAAGTTATTCCTAATTTGTATGCTCATATTTTTGTACAAATTCCAAAGAATAAAATTGGAATTTGATGAATTTTTATGGATGTAGTTTTACCTAAAATATGTTATTGGTTCGTCTGAATTTTGCGTTCCCAATACAGTTTACATCATCATTTTATTATCTTTAAGCTGATAAAAAAAAAAGATTAAATTAGATTTACTATAGAAAGAGAATAAGAAAGTGTTTGCTCTCATACGTATTGTACGACTGTTATGTATTTGTTATAAAATAGACTTTAAGAAAAATAAATCATAAAAGTGTCACTTTCTCAAAAATTTTAAAAGGAATTAAACGAAAAATCGAATGAAGTTAAGAAAAAACAAATTTCTGTATGAAAGCAAAAAAAAAATACTGTCGTGTTTATAGCAAATTATTTTCTAAAAATTTGATGCACAATCACTTATATTATACCTTTTTAGAACATTTACAACATTGCTATAAACGGCGTTATCGACGTAATGTTGTTTACGTTTCGAGGAACGTCTGGGAGTGCTCACAAGGATAATATAAGAAGATTGGGAGACTTCATTATGTAATATGTTCATGTTCATTATGTAATATGTAGTATGTCAGTACAAGCCTTATTTTGTGCTTTGTATTTAATATATTATATTTACAAAGGAATATACTAATTTATAAGTATTCTTGGTTGCTATATTTACTTATTGAAAACGCGAGAGCTTCACGCTGTATCCCGCATACAGCATGGTAGGTAGAGGAAACCTAGTTTTAAGACATTCCATTCCCCACTTTCTGCCGAGTTCTGGAGGAATTGCGTGTTGAGTGGCAAAACTCAGCGCAACGCTTTGCCTCGACACCAGGGCGAAGAAACGAAAATATAAATGGAAGTAAATATTTAATTTCCTCGAGTTTGGATCGAACCCTCAACATGTCGATTTTACAGTCACACTTTGTGCTCTTGCGCAACGACAGCCATAATTTAAGTTCTCAAGTGGAAATCGAACCCTCGACCACCGACCGTCGTACCACGACGGCCTCATATACATATGCACTGCAATTTATTACTATGTATAATTGTATTGTGTTTATCAGTAGCCTAGAAGAAAACGCAAATATACATACATTAAAAAGAATAATCGTAGATCATATATCTTATTTAGTGGTATATAAATAATGAGTATATCCAGTGCCTCCCTACCTACATGTCTCATTAAATGTATGTATGGGTACGTGTGACGATACAAAAATACTTTAAATTGTGTACAATTACATGAAAAAATGTATGAAAGTAAAATAATAATTGAAAACTAAGAAAGGTTCCCCTTTCTACAAGTTTTGTACGCCCAAGTGTTATTAGTGAATAGTCGAATATACAGAAAGGAGCGGCGCGACGCACCTCGTAAAAAATGATCACGCAACGTACATAACATCTACAATTATGCCACAGAGTATGATTATTTATATGTAGGCTATAAAAATCACCAGCTTACCAAAAATAGATGTATAGCATTATTTTACTCTGTGGCTAGTAGTGGTGTGTATATAAAAGTACAGTATCCAATAAAATTGTTTTACGGCGAACTCTACGTGCTTCTATAGTAGAAAATTGTTAAATTTAGAGTAAGATCTACATAGAGCCGTTCAGCCCAAGTTATGAGGCTTGTATTGGTTATTTTGGACCTGCCTCATAGCGTAGTAGTATCTCACTTAATATTATACGTATAAATATACGGTTAAACAAGCCTAGAGGATTTGAATTTACATACTGTAAAAGATATATATTTCTACCAATAAACATAGAAAAACGTTATTGTTGTTAGATGCTATCCGTAACTTTGTTGAAACGTATGTCTGCTTCTTTTTATGTTTATTTTTTATTTAAATTTAGTTTATAATTTTAAAGTATCGATCATTTTAATTTGGCTTTTTAAAATACACGTTATATCTGTAAGCACTACTCTCACAGTACGCACTGTGTCACTATCAACAATTATTATTTGTTGATAGGTGGATACCTACTATTATATAAAATTTTTAAACTAAGGTAAAAACTTTCTAAATCAATGGACTCAACATTTTGAACAATTTTCCAACATAAACTTCAAAATGCATGTCAAGAGCGTGGCGCGCACTAAACAACATATGAGACTAAAAAAAACTTTAATATCTTCGAATCTCGTGGAAATTTTTACAAATTATAGTATATTTTTATTTTTAAGTGAGTATACTTTAAAGATATATTATATATTTCTACACATTTTTCTATCTTATAAAAAGAAATGCCTGTGATCAGTGATAATAAAGTTTTTTTTGTCAATCTCGTACAAATATCTATTGTACTAAGAACAAAACTCATATTTTCTGTTTGTCTTTATATTTTTGGATTAGCTAAAAATATTAATGGAGTTATATTCAGCCAGCCCAGATTCCCACAAAATCAATTAAAAAGAATTGTGCTTCATAATTGCATGTTTTCGGTTCTACTAAATTAATTTCTACTATCATTTTAGGCATATCAAGCTTACATATAAATTTATAATAATAATTATTATTCATTTATTTATCACTATCACGAAGCCTGTCGTGGCACAGGGGCATAAAGTATGACTGTTAACTCGACTCGACTCGGTGACGAGTCCGCCACTTAACACGCAAAACGCCAAAAATCGGTGAAAAATGGGGAACGGAGTGTCCTCTTAACACTATGTTCACTGAAGCTGAATAATACTACCTATCACTAGGCTTACTCTACACTTTAATCGATGCTTTTAATCATAATTATCCTATTTTCCAGTAAAATGGCTTTTCATATTATGTTCTTTTGTAAGTTAATTACCTTTCATACCATGGTTCCTAGAAGTATTCTCATTATTACATAAATTCAATGTGGTGAAAGTTTGTGTTTGCTTACAAAACTTCTCCTTTTAAGTGCATAGGCAGCCAGTAAAAACATTAGAGACTGAAACGCGATTTCCGTTGCTTAAACTTATATTATTTTAGTAAATTAAAAAGTTAAAGGCTAAAGGATAATAGTTTTTGAAAAGTCACTAGAATACCATTCTGTAATATTTTCGTAGAAAATAATTATTTTTAATTTGTTAACCAATGTTTTCATGTAAGTGGCTTATGTCTTTAATGGAAATAAAAATATCTTTAACCTCAAATAACTTTATAAGGCATCGTGTCGTAAATTCTTCAAATACAGGGTCTTTGAATACAGGGTATCCAGGAAGTAGGAACGAATTTAAATCTGGCGGATTTTATCCTGTGACGGTTGGCAGCCGTGGTTTTATTTCTAGTTTGTTGTTCGAGAACCTTCTCATTAGTAGCTTGATCAGTTTTGTTTGGTGAGTATAGTTATTTAAAGTTTATTTTTGTCGTAGAGCAGAAGACAACTGAGTAACGGTGACCGTTACAGAAACAAGTTTACTAATTGGTTATTCCCAATTGTGAATTTGTGAAAACAAAAGTTAACAAATTTCAAATAATACAGTAATTGAAGGGTCCCAAACGTACAAACTGCTTATAAATGCGTCATCAAAAATTTCAATGAGCTCTTTTCTTATTCTTGCGTGCTCTTGTGTGGTCATATAGCATAAGAGATGTTATTTCTCATATACGAGTAACATTTCCACACATAGAAAAGAAAATTACTTCTTTAGAAACGTATAAAAATTTTAACGTAGCGGATCCCGCGCCCTTGGAAACCGTCCAAGCGCCCTGACCGCAGTGCCATACGTTCTCATCAAGCTACGTCGAAATTCTTGTACGCTTATTACAACTTAATTATATGGTTAGCATTTCTGTAGAGAGACTTTTCCAAATTTCCGTTATCCAGAGATAATTACTTAAAATTATCATTTGGCAAGAGAGAATGCTCTTTATTAAATATTTTTAATATTTTTAAAGTGCTATTCCACACTTAGAAAAGAAAAATACTTTATATCATTCTCTCTTGTCAAATGATAATTATAAGTAATTATCTTCAGGTAGGTTAGAGCGCTTGGACGTTTTACTAGTACTAGAAACGCGGGTTCAAACCAGCTACGTTAAAATTTTTAGACGTTTCTATAAAAGTAATTATAACTTTGTTTTGATATTGTAAGGTCTATGGCACTTTAATAATCGCCTCTTCTTTCTGGTCACTATACTTATACCTACTATGTTACAAAAAATAATTAAATTTTTGGTATAATCAATCATTCTTAACTAATGTTCAAAATCAACTTAAGGGAATAATTACATTATATCACCTACATTTCTGCCTTTAAATTGTCAAAAAGTAAAGTTAGACAATACATAGAAATTAGTGTCCATATACTTGTTACGAGTAGTTTTCTTTTCTCTTTTCAGTTTCACGCTGTATCCCGCATGTAGCAGGGTAGACAGAGGGAGCATCGTGTTAAGACACTCCGCTCCCCACTTTCCGCCGAATGGAGGCGTGATGAGTGACGGAACTAAAGGCTTCGCTTTGCCTCGATACCAGATGGAACTATCTGTCGCATTTACAGTCACACGCTTGTGCTTCTGCGCCACGACTGTTCTATGTCATTTTTCACCTATACTAATACCAATATACCCATACCCAATCACTTATACTAATACTACCCATTTTATGAAGCAAAATGAAAAATAAATTAAAACTTATATAATTACACACACTATATATTTTTAATAATATAATTTATTATCGCAATAAAAGGTAAAACCTATCTATTTTATTTGCATATTATAGCATCCATTAACATAAAATTTGACGTATCAGAATGTATAATATTATCAGCAAGCGTTTTCCGATGACTCATAAAATATTATTTGCATCCAGAGAGTATCCGCTTTACGCCCCTTCACTGACCTTTCGTCATAGTTTACTCACTCGTACTTAACATGACGTTAAATAAATATAAATAGGCTGTCGTGGCGCAGGGGGGGCAAGTTGTGAGTGTGGGTTCTATCCCCACTCGAGAGAATGAATATTTCATTTTTTCGCTCTGGCACCAAAGGCACCAGGCTGGCGTTGAGATCCGGCACTCAACATGCAATGCCTCGTCAAATTCGATTATCTTCTGGGGTTATTTAATTTTTAAATTTTATTTGGTTTCACGCTGTATCCCGCAAATAACAGGCCAGACGAAGAGGAGTTATTTTCGACACACTTGCACCACATTGTATCGAGGACGTCGTGACCCGGTGGCAGAAAAGTGTGACTGTAAATGTGACGATTGGGTTCGATTTTCATTCGGAGGAATGAAATAATTCATATTTACATTTCTTGCTCTGGCATTGAACAAAACGCGGCTTTGAGTTTCGTCTCTCAACAAACAATGTCTCGACAATTCGGCGGAAAGTCTAGTACAGAAGTGTTAACGGTCAGACACTGTCCCACTCCACCACGATGGGCTTAGTTTCCAGATGTAAGTTTCCAGAAGAATCAAAATTATAAAAATATAATTAATTGATTGATATATTGTATCAATATAAATGTTTCAAGTAGGGAGGAATCTACATATCATGCTTTAAAAAAATTGTCTTTTGGGTATTGATTTGATTTTGCTTGCAAAAATTGTCGTATTTAATAGAAAATATGTTTAGTTACTTCACATCTGTCTAGGGAAACCGCACACTGCAAAATCGTTTTTAACGGACTTCTGAAAAAGGAGGTTATCAATTCGACTATATTTTTTTTATGTTTGTTACCTTAGAACTTTTAACTGGGTAAAAAGATTTTGAAGTTTTAAAGTTAAAATTGTTTATTTATGTTTTGATATCTATAATAAACTATATGCACTCGAAAAAAGTACAGTTCTGTAGATATTACAGACACATCCTTTATTTTTATTTATATGTATAGATAGATATAGGTAAACAGAAATTTAAGTTTCTTTTTTCAGCTTTAGGCTATATCTAATACCCCGAAAATGCAAAGTATGCAGAGGGAATCTAGTCTCGACACTGTTTCCCCCACTTTCCGCTCAATTTCCGAGGCATCGCATATTGAGTGGCGGATATTGACTTAACGTCACTCTTGTAACAAAGCTAAGAAATTAAAATATTAATAAATTATAATTCACTTCCCCGAGTGGGAACTAAACCCACAATCGTCGAGCTTAAAGACTCACTCTTGTGCGCCACGATGGCCTCATTAAGTAATTTAAAAAAAATTGTATGTAAAGAAAAATATTTAACTTATTTAGGTAGGTTTTATTTAGGTAGACTGTTAGAAGCTTAAAAGAGTTTCGTTTTTTCCTTTTGTGGTACGGAACCCTAAAAAAATATTTTTTTAGAAATTGAATAGAATTATTATCAGTGAATTATGATTTTTTTGTATATACAAAGAAGGGATGAATTTATTGTTTTCCAACAATTTTATTTGAACTGCCAAGGAGAGGCAGATTGCTTGGCGGATTTTTGGACAAGAATAGAACGCTAAACGCGTTATATTTCCCATTATTTTCTTTGAGGGGAAAACTGCTATTTTTTGTTTCAGTACTTAAATAAATCATGTAGGTAAAGTATATTTTTGTTATTTTCATCACAGAATGTTAGTACGCATGTACATATATTGTGGACTCCTTAAAAAAATTAATATAATGAAATAATCAGATCTATATTTTCCTGAATCGCTTTAAATTGTTTACAAAAGTTCTTGTAGAAATTTTTAAAGAGTATAGTGATGGTAATTTTTACTCCGATTCTGAGTAAATTCTCAATAGTTGGCCGCGATACTTGCGTCCCAACGTGCCCCGAAGGATCCTAAACTGTCAAACGGCGAAAAGCACCCTACGGATACAGAATATTAAATAATGTTAAAGGTTTTTATCCTACATTTTTATCTTCTTCTTGGTGTTTAATGAAAAATTTTATTGTGCATGAAAATATTTGGATGTTTATTACATTATTTTTCAAATATTTTGCAAGAAATCAGCAGTGATATCCTAGAGATGCTCGTAAGTCGTTTCGTTTTTCATCTCGTACTTATTTTGAGATATCGTATGATTTTTTTGTTGTATTTTAAAGGTTATTTTTATGTAATTTTTATTTAAAATATTTTTTTACTTTTTAGTTCGTTTTTTTCGTTTCATTGCTTGAAGTCGGTTACTTTTATTAAAAAATATTTTTCTAAAAAAAAAAAAAACGTTTTCTATAAAAGATGAGGCCAGTCGTGGCGCAGCGGCACGAAGTGTCACTGTAACACCGACTGGTTGTGGGTTCGATCCCCACTCGAGGAGATGAAATATTTACTTAAATTTATATTTCCGTGGCCAGAATTTGGCAGAAAGTGGGGAACGGAGTGTCTTTATACTAGGTTCCCTCTGCCAACCCTGCTGCGTGCGTGATACAGCGTGAAGCTGATTTTAGAAACGTTGATTTCTGTCGGTAATTAAAAGAATTAGAACTAGATGTATTGCTTTGTACGTCCAAATCCACATGGTCTTTATTATCGTTCTGGTAAGGATCCGTCACGATTAAAGTTGTCGGAATCATCAAATATGCTCATCAGTTGTTTTGCATTTTATTAATTTCATACAATATACTTGTTAATAATTATACCATAAATTATAACAATATATTTTCAGCCAAGTGACAGTAAAATAATAACATATACTAAACATTTACGATTTTTTATCGCGGCAAAAACTACAATAAACCACGGAAATATCACTGGAACGTCAGCACGCGAGACGTATGAACGCGTTGTGCGTTTGCGCGGACCGTTAGCGTACACTATCAACGACGCTTATTTGAAATTATTTAAAACTTACTCTATGTGACAGTAAAGTGTCGGACATTTTATATATTGTGACACAAGACACAATAGGAAACCAATAGGAGTCTAACTTAAAAGTAAATTAAAAATGAACATTCTGTTGTAAATATTATTTTTTCATTTGAACGTTTCGTACGTTCCTATCAAAATTTTAAATAATGATAAATAATAAAATTTGTCCTCGAAAGTGTCAACATATAGGAATTCTAAGATTTTTTGAAAAGTTTCAATTTCAGCTGAAAAGTAATCACTATAACTGTTAAATAAATTTGTAAATGGTTCAACATGCACCTAACCAATTATGATTCCAAAAGGCCTCATCTTTCCTATTTTCATTATAGTTCATAAAATATTATATAATACCCACAAAATAAAATGGATATAAGCCCACGCAACAAACAAATCGGATTACCGTAAAGGATTACGGACTTTAAATAAAACAGAAAGTGCCAAATGTCATGCGTCCAGATGAGGGTCTGACAAACTAATAACCCGCATTTCGTACAGGCTTCTATTAAAGTATACCCAATTTTGTAAGCCGTGTAAGTCTGCGGCTAGCGAAATTAAGTAGAGTTATGAGCTTGAAAGCCTTGTCTACAATGGCCGGTCGACGGTCAAACTACGGTTTTATATTGAAAGAGGTTTAATAAAGACCAGTCTGGGTAAACAGTGCCAGGGAAATGATACGTGTGATTTGTTTGTCTACTAGTCGTTTATTTCGACGCTTAATATTATGAGAATATAACGCGCTCTAGATATTTATTGAAGTGTTAATATTGGAGTTTCTCTGGAGTTCGTAAGATGTTTTGTATTTATGATAATATATTGAGTTTGTCTTGCAAATATTATTGAAGTAATGTATGTGTGAGCACGGGTGTGTCTGTCTGAAGTAATCTAAGGAGTAAAAGGAGATATCACTAAATTTCTTTTTCTATATTCTGAACTAGTTATAGTAGTATGCTTTGCTTTACTCAGCTATTTGTTAAAAAAATATCATTAATAGTTGATATAATTATCTAGAAAACTGAAACTATGGAGAAAATTAAACACCGTGTCGTGTTAAAATTCCTTACCAAGCAAGGAAAGAATGGCCGAACCATTTTAAATGAAATGTAAGTAGTTTATGGGGAGGATTGCCCTGATAAATCCATGATTATGATAAGATGATAAGTAGCATGGCCTTTTTAAACATGGTCGAGAGTCGATTGAAGACGACCCCCACTCTGGACGGCCAGTTGAGGCCACCACATCAGATATTATCGAAAAGGAAAAACTTGTACTGGAAGACGCCCGATTAAAGAAAAAACAGTTATCTGCATTAGTTGGAGTATGAGATACCACCATTTTGCGGATCCTATATGACCATCTGGGTATGACAAAAGTCAGTGCAAGATGGGTACCAAGACTACTCACACCGCTTCAGAAACAGCAGCGCGTCGATGCTTCAAAGCAATTTTTGGAGTTGTGTGGAGATGAACCGGCACAGATTTTGGAATGAATTGTTACTGGAGATGAAATATGGGTCCATCACTTTGAGCCTGAGGCAGAACAAGAGTCCATGCAATGGCATAAAAAGGGCACACCACCCCCAAAGAAATTCAAGGAGTCACAATCGGCTGGAAAGTTTATGGCTACTATTTTTCGGGATTGTGAGGGGATAATACTGATTGATTACAAAGAAAAGGGAAGCAACATAACCGGAGAATACTACGCAACGATATTAAACAAATTAAAGGAGGCCTCCAAAGAAAAACGAGGACAGTTGGCTAAGGGTGTGTTGCTTTTGCAAGACAAAAGGAATTGGATCCGTTATGCACGAGTCTTTAGGCATCGATCACGATGTCTATAGCCGAATAAGCGCTGGTTGGGCCAAATGGCGGGAGATCACTGATGTGGTTTGCGATCGTAGGATACCGCCCAAACTCAAGGGTCTGATATACCAGAGCATCATCGTTATTTTATACAGCAGCTAATGTTGGCCAGCACTATCTCGGCACACTCAGGAGTTTCACGTCACGGAAATGAATATGCTGAGGTGGATGTGCGGCGTAACGCGGTCTGACCGCATACGCAACACATTTATTCGAGGTAGTCTTGGAGACCGTGACGTAGCGGATAAGCTCCAAGACCGTCGCCTGAGATGGTTTGGTCACGTTACGCGCCGGCCTAAAAACTATGTCGGATGCAAATGCCTTACTATGTCAGTCACTGGTGTGAGACCTCTCGGACGCCCAAGGAAGCGCTGCTTGGATGTCGTGATGCAGGACATGAGAGCCCATGGTCTAACCGCCGAGGACACTAAGGACCGTGCAAGTGAAGTGAAGATTAATGCCAGGAAGAAGAAGACCGACCGACTCGATTTTGAAATGAGGCGTATGCGGCGGTTTCCCTTTGATAGGTTTATGTATGCGTGCGTCGTTTTTGACAAATGGCGTTTTATATCACAACAATAATTAAAATAAATTAAATAAGCTTCACGCTGTACCCCGCACACCACAGGGTAGGCAGAGGGAACCTAGTGTTAAGACACTCTGTTCCCCACTTTCTGCCGAATTTTGGAGGCATTGCGTGTTGAGTGGCAGAACTCAACGCCGCGCTTTACCTCGACACCAGAGCGAAGAAATGGAAAAATAAATTTAAGTAAATATTTCATCTCCTCGAGTCGGGATCGAACCCACAATCAGTCTGTTTTACAGTCACGCCCTTTGCCTATGCGCCAAAACAATAATTTTATTATTTTTATAATTTGAAAAAATAACTTTTTCATTTTTGGGAAAAACATTTTTTTTTATATTGTATTAGGCTTTTATACAGTAGTTAAAGCTGTGGTTTCATTTAAAGTGGTACTGACACTTCCACCCTGTATAATAGCTTTAATAATTTAGTAATTACAGACATACATTTTATTAAATACCAATAGGCACTGATCGTGCTATTGCATCTTGGATACCAAATTCAATATCTAAAATATAAATGGGCATAGAGGCGCCTGGAACACTATCTTTGCAGTAATTTCTCAGCTGCTCGCTCTAATATGGATTAGATGACAGTTCAGCTTTAGATTTTACAGATAATAAACAGACAACAACAGATACGATGTAATGCGTTCTTATTTTTATCAAAGTAAGAGTTAAAAATAAAAACTGTAATTAAGGGATTGGAAATTTATTCAATTCTCTGTAAATTTAATTTTCTAAGAATAGATCTTTTTTAGATATTTATTGGCTATTAAATTGAAAGACGAAATTTTGGCGTAGCATCTAAAATTAAATGTAGTGATGTACCTATCATCAAGCTTTATCATAAATATCATAAATTAAGAGAAAAGGTGGAAATTAGGTTATTCCAAACTACATATGTTTCAACAAAATTATATAATTTATACTTGAAATAGAACATTTACTTTTACGTTTACTTTCTCCTCAGAACGTGACAGGGCTAACAAGGTGACCGTTTTTCGTAACGCGCTATAGCGTGACCCTGCATATAGAAACTAGGTCATTCATATTTTTTTCTAGTACATTCCACGGTCACAGGTTGATCTCTAATTTTAGCTAAAACTTCAAGGCTCCCACAGAGTAGTTAAGCATAAAATTTCTTTGCTCTCGATAAAATTGTAACTATAATAATAATTGGCGTAGTTGGTAAAATAAACTTGTTTTATTATTTTCAGATAGTTTATTAATTCTAGGATTACTTTTTTATGATCTTTTTAAATTTATTTTTCTATATGTACGTTTTATGAAAACAAACTTTTAATTTTAAGCTTAAATCCTTTGATAACTACATAAACTCGTATAGAGAAACTTGGAATATGTTTTTATCATTCATACACAATTTTCTTTAAACATTTTTAAAATGTAGATCAGAGGCCAGGTATTGAGTAATTTTGTGTAGTGTATACTATATATATTTTTTGTGTTACGGATACTTTAAATTATTTGTAACTTAGGTTAAGTACATAAATCCAATAACCTAATATTTAAATTAGTTTCGTACAGGTGATAACAATAAAAAAAAACCAAGAAACTACTAAGAGACATTTTATAAAAATATCGGCTTAAAAAAAGATAACTTAAAAAGACAACGAAACTTCTTCGTAAGCTCACTTAACTTACACAATATCATTTATTCTTTTGAGCAAACTGACATTAAACACGCGACAAAGGAAACTTTTGCTAAAAGGTCAAGCGTTTTCATAATAACCGTAATAAGGTAAACGAGGATACGAGGCTCACAGAAGCTTACAGGGTAACTGGCAGGATATGTTTTGAAAGGAATTAATTTGAATAATTCACCGACAGCTTCTATAGGAGTGTCAGGAAAGTACTTGTGGTAGAGTCACGTCGCCAGCAATGGCAACACGCATGGGCAGACTCGATCAGATCATTACCACCCCCGGCATTTAAAACCGGCGTGAAGTAGTGCCTTTATGCCACTGCGTTTCGCATCAGGTAATGCCGGGCTCCGACGCCCAACCCACCTTAAAGGCAGGCAACGCACCTGTAGCACCTCGGGTGTTGCACGGTGTCGTGGGCGGCGGTGATCACTTACCATCAGGTGACCCGAACGCTCGTTTGCCTTGTCTTTTCCATAAAAAAAAAATAGTGCTAAATTACAGCTTCGTTAATTTGTTGTTTTTTTAGCTTCACGCTACAGCGTGATTATTAATGATACTCGCTCTTGTAACGAGGCAAAGAAAGTGCGGCGTCGAGTTCCGCCACTCAACACACATCCCCTCGAAAAGTTCTCAGGTTGCTTTTGCTTGTCCTGCTATATGCGAGATACAATGTGACCCACTGTCAAACATTACTATTATTTATAATAGACGTATCCAGTATTTGTTTAAGGTATGTTGATTTAATATAGATATTTAGATGTCTACTTATTTAGGTGTAAGTAGATAGATATTCCTATATATTTTTAATATTTTTTTCAGCCTCACGCGTATAGCAGGTTAGGCAGAGGGAACCTAGTGTTAAGATACTCCGTTCTCCACTTTCCACGGAAACAGGAATTGCGTATTGAGTGGCGGAACTCAACACCGCCTTTTGCTTTTATGAGTATACGTTTTAAATATATATTTACGTTATTTCATTCAGTTTCATTTGTTAAAATAAACTAAATTGCTAAAGTAGTAGAATTTATATAATTTTCTACTGACGATAGAGGTTCAATATAAGCTTTATATATTAACGAAGCAGCACAACAGTTTCTTCAAGCACGCCAAAGTCGGTTTGGATTAAAACGAAACTCAGGCAGAGATGCTGAATATTTGAAACCAATTTCCTGACGCTCCCCGATGTGGATTTTAAAGCGGGACGAAAACGAATTTTTAATAGAATACGATAACAATATTGAATCTGTCAAGTTTCTATCAAAGGGAGGCGTTTAGAGCGTTTGCATATGTGTCTGTATCATGCAAACTACATTTTGTGAGAAACTGTGTTGCATATTGAATTATAAGGTCAAGTGCGAGTCGAACTCGCCCACCGAGGGCTCCATACCAATTTCATGATGTAAGTCAAATATAATTTATAAAAGTTGACAAATATAAGTTTGCGGTCGTATGCACTCATTTTGTATTAAATGATCTACAATTGTAAGTTTGTAATATTTTAATTTGTGATATGCATAACATAAATTAAAATATTACAAACTTACAATTGTAACTAAATCTTTTTTCTTTCCCCAAACTGTTTCTCAGATTATTTCTTTTATTTATAGTTTTCACTTTGTGTAATTTGATAACAGTAGCCACATGCAGTACTCTATAGATTTTCATTACGCGGTGAATTTCATACAAAATGAATCAAAAACGATGCATCAATACACCTTTTGATTACGGTGAATTGAAATAAATCTATCAGAAAAATCTAAATAGAAGCTTGATTTTCTCTGTGCTCCTAGAGACCGTAGACTTTAATATTTGATATTAATTTCAGCCTGAGGCCTCCACGCTATCTCAATATATATATTCTTGACAGACGGACAGACGGCCGACAAAATTATTCTATAAGGATTCCACTGTTTCCTTTTGAGATATAGAACAATAAAAATAGCAAAGATAAAAAATATATTTTTTATTAGTTTTTTAAACACGTATTAATTAATTTAAACATAAGTATATCTTTCTATTTAAACATAAGTATTCTCATCACATATATTAAAGTTTACTTTATGGCCTTAATAGTCTATTTCCATCTTCTTCTTTTAAATTCTTATAAATAGTTTGCTTTTTATCTTTTACTTAAGGATAAAATTTATAATTCTTATTTAAAGAAATGTACAAATATTTGACGGAAACCGTTATTTCAATAATACAGTTTTCAATTAACATTAGGAAAGGTTCGGAGGAAAAAGTAAATAATTATTACAATTAGCTCATTCCGTCGGTGATCTAAATTTAATCGTCTAAAGTTGGAGCATAATTTCATTTTCTTTACAGTGGTGGCCGTTCAGAGGTATTTAGTTAGCTATTATTTGTTGTTCACAATTATCTTGTTTTTCTAAGTAAACTAGTGACTGTACACAACAATATACATAAATATTAGAATGTACATATCCCAATATAATAAATAAAATAAATATAAAAATGAAATAAAAATCTTTTATTTTCAAGCAACATGGGCTCATAATTGGTTAGTACAATGAATTACTTAATAACTATGTTAGTAAAATGAAATACAAACAAAGATAATGTAAAGTCAAAATTATATAATGTCAGTAAAAAAAACCTTCTTAATATTTTGATAATATCGTGACGCAGGGGCACAAGTGTATGACTGTAAATGTGACTGGTGTGGGTTCGAGCCCCACGCGTAGCAGTATTTTTTTTTAATTCGTCGCTCTGTTGTCAAGGCAAAGTGCGGCGTTCAGTTCTAGCACTCTCCACTTTTTGCCCAAATCTAGAGAGGCATCTAGATTTGAGCAAAAAGTAGAGATTATTAACACTATGCTCATTCGCCTACCCTAATACATGGAGGTTTCTGGGAGAATTGGGAAACAAATTATAATAAAAATATATTGTATTGCATTTATAACGTAACTTTAAAGATAACAAATAAAATAATCTTGTAAATCATAACTCCATTGTCAATAACATTTAATGTAATGTCGACGGTCAGCCGCAGCGTCTGTTCGCTGTTGATGCAATCACACGACGGACATTTAATTTGCCCCACGTTGTGTTTGGGCCCTTAGTGACGAGTGCATTGTACTGTGAACTAAGCGCTTTGATACGTTTGTTTTAAAATTAAAATTAAATTAGCTTCACGCTATATCTCGTATAAAGTAGGGTAGACAGAGGGAACCTAATGTTAATATACTCCGTTCTCACTTCCCGCCGATGTTTTAAGTTTATTTAATTTTTTATTTTTTTATTTTACGTAAAACGAGGAAGATTAGAAAGTAATTATGTACATTTATTGATTTTTCTATATAATTCTTAGGCATTAATTGATTTTTTTTTCTTAAAGCATAAATGTTACTAGGTATATGTTACAGTATTTTTTGTAAAAGAAAGGTGTTATAGACAATTCTATTGCAGCGTTGAGCTCCGACACTCAACAAACAGGGCCTCCAGAATTCAGTGGAAAATACAGAATGGAACTGTCTTAATGGAAACAGAGTGTCTACCAGGCCATATGCAAGATACAGCGTGAAACTAACAAAAAATAGCAACTATTGTTAGCAAAACGTTTCGAAAAAAAGTTTTAACTCAATCCTATTTTTACAACAAAATAATAAAAAACATTTTTTTACTTCCATTATAAAAAAGATACAATTGAAACTGAAATACAATATTTCAAAGTATGAAGGTTGTTGTAGTGCATCGGTTGCACTGAATGCTATTCACGCCTGAATTGATTGGATCTACGTCCGTTTTATTTATTATTTCCGAACACCGATAGTGGATTCACAACTTAGTGTAATATTTCAACTAAAAAGGTTTTAATAGGAGATATTAAAATTATTTATATACTTTTTACATTAATCTGTAATAAAGTAATAAAAAAATATTTCTCACATAACGTGGAATAATCCGTGAAAAGCGGACCGGGTATAGGTCCGCTTTTCACGGATCCCGATCGGGACATTTAATTTTTTGGCTATAAATCGGGACATGTGGAGACGCTGGATTATACACACAATAAATATTAGACATATTTATAAAGTTGCCTCCCAGATTATATTGCATTTTACAAATGAACAAGTAGTAAGTATATTAAGGCTTGTATGACCACAGTAGTTACTATTACAAATTTAAATATAAAGTAAACAGATTCCAGTTCTAAATTTTCTTTTTTAAATTGATTAGGTAGCTACAAGATTCGTAGCGAGAGCTTTTATTTATAAGAAAAAAGGTGTCATGTCAAATAAATAACGTACCTTGTTTTCTTTATATATTACTGTATTACATGTATACAACCATTACCATACCATTTACCTCGACATTAGAGTGAATATGTAAAACTTGACTTAACTTAATTTACCTTCACGCTTTATCTCTAGCGGGGTAGAACCTCTGGACTATAGAAAGAACATAGTGCCAAACACTACGGTCTCTACATACCTCTTTCGCCTCGTCCACTGTCATCAACTTCTTCATACATGCTTTTTACGTGACCTTCCTCCAGTATCTTTGATACTGTGTTTTCGAAGGTCAACCGAAGTCTCCCCCAACCTCTCTTACTACTCACTTTTTTTTCCATCATAAATCTTTTTTGCCATTCTTTCATCACTCATTGGTTCGACGTGCTCAAACCAGCTGAGCACGTTCTTCTGCATTAGCGAAGATGTGAAAATATTAAATATTTAATTTCCTCAAATGGGGTACGAATCCACTATCATCGCGATTACAGCCACACGCTTGTGCCTCTGCGCAAAAACCGTTTTCAATATAAAATCCCAAGCACTATAAAAGTACTAAATACTATGATTTTACATGCATCTACATAAAACTTCAATACATGATGCTATACATAGAAAGTAACTATTGTTCGTAATAGTTGGCTTTAATGCAGCCACAATAGATCTAATGTATGAAATGTCCAGGACTGAGCTAAGTTTTAAACATGCGGCTGTTTTATTGTAAAATACTTGTCGAGTCTTTTGTGTCACGTATTTATTTCAAAATGTTATATATTAACAATTCCTTTTTGTCTTTTTATAAATAGGTTTATGTTACTATTTTCATGATAACTTTTTATCATTTTTATTTACTATTGGATATATATATTTTTTAGTTTCAGGCTGTATCGCATACCAGGGTAGGAGGAGGGAACCGGAACGATTCCTAATAGGCCTCATAGTTGGAATCTTTCCGGCTGAAATATTTAATATTTTTTTTCGGTCTAGTAATAACGCTAAGCGCGCCAGCGTTAAGTTTCGACACTCAACACGCAATGAGAACTTGGCGGAATATGGGGAATGGAACTGTCTTAGCACTGGGTTCCAAGGTTTGATCTACCTACTGTGCTATGTGCGGGATACAGCGTGATGCTAATGAAGTCTAAAATTTTAACTATATTACATAAATTTCTAACCTACTTTTGATAATTTACTTAAAAGAAATAAAAAAAATATTTGTTGCTTCTGCGTGATCTAAAATTATCTCAGAGGATTACAAGAAATCTTATTCGTAGGTAAGTTGTTAAATGTCAAGTAAATATAAACAAGGGTCTGATAGAGTTTTGCTGTGGCTAAAGTAGAGTTACGTTTCAACTTTTGCTTAGACAATTATTATAGTTATAGAAAGGGAATATTTGATGATTTCGTTTACTATTTGGTGGTAAAGTCTAGATGTTTTTTTTATTCTGATTTCTAATTTACTTCACTTCCACTTTGATGTATAATTTATTTCAAAAACATGTTGTTTTTTGCTTTTCTTGCTTTCTGCTAGAACTTGAGGTACTACGCGTCTTAATATTAAGTGTTGGAATTCAACACTGCGCTTTTTTAATCACATCGGTAAAATAAAAAAGTAATGACACTCCTCAAGAAACGAACCCATAACTGTCTCAAGCTGGCACTGCATTAAAAGGCTACAACTAAATTTTAAAGATAAAATATTTACTAAAAACATAAATTTAAAATAATAATCTTTAAAACACAAATGATTGACATAAACATAAAGATAATCCGAACCCCGTAAACGCTAACATAATGAAGCCATACACTTCCTTCTTGGTTCGAGCGAACGAGTCGGGGCGAGTTGAATATTTCAAAGCAATTTGCTAACGCGGCCCGCCGTGGATTTAAAAGCGCAAGCAAATTTTTTATGGATTTTTAAATTAAACGTTGCACGTTAACTTAGAAGCCTTCGTGACTGTAACGCGATGGTTGTGGGTTCGATCGCCACTTGGGAATTAACTATTGTTTATTAATATTTTCATTTCTTCGCTCTGGTACTAAGGCAAAAGATTCCGGCGTTGAATTGCTTCACGCAATACGCAATGCCTCAAAAAACAGGGGAACAGAGTGTAAAAATTATTAGGAATTTCTGCCGACAATTACGATAATAAAGAAACAACACAAAAGAATGTACACAGTTGCAGGTATAACATAACTACATTAGGCTATACATATATATGGAAAACAAGCTAAACTAACAAATGATTCGGATGTTTAATTTTTTTTTCATTGAATCCAGAGGGGTTACATATTGTTAACACTGTTTTTATAATTTATTAGCCACTACTACTACTACTACTCGTACTTACT
The DNA here is from genome assembly GCA_018249775.1 of Heliconius hecalesia formosus. Lineage (NCBI taxonomy): Eukaryota > Metazoa > Arthropoda > Insecta > Lepidoptera > Nymphalidae > Heliconius > Heliconius hecalesia. The sequence continues at coordinate 40,054 of DWMY01000158.1, forward strand.
GTTAATCTATATAGTTATGGAAATATTCACGTAAATAAAATATAGATAAAACAGTTAAAAATAAACAGTGACTCAATTTAGTTCAAGGCTATGACGATCTAAATAGGCCACCTCTAAATTTTATATGCTCCAAGTTTTTTCTTTTTTGCTTTCATATTTAAAATATTTTTTTTAAATATATTATATTATTTTTTTTATGTAATAAATAAATTTAATTGGCGCTATCTGTCATATATGTATATTTTTAGGAGTAGTGTTTTATTTCATTATATCGACACTTTACCTAAAATTCACTAAATTTATGAAAAAAGAAAGGACAAGTATCTTATAATTTAATATATATATTTAAAATTTTAAAATAAATAACATTTTTTATGTACATATTTACATAATACTAGCATAAATAAACTCAGTGGATTTTAGATACAACTTTCGTTTAGTTTTACATATTAAATATATTAACTAATAGTAAACAGTATTCATAATGTTTTTTTGTTATTTTCGCACAGTGCAACTGTAAATTTATTAAGTAGAACTGACATATAGACAAAAGCCTTTTGCAAAACTCAATACCGAGCTTAAATTTATTTAAATGTTAATAATATAAATAATTCGGAAACAAGATTTCTTTTTTTTCCTGCAATATTGCTTTATGTTATTTTTTTAATATTTTCGGTCATTCGAATAGCTACCTACTGATAATACGTAACATTGCACATATAATTAGGATGTGTAAATTTTCTTACTTACTACAACGACTCCCGTGATTTTTCGACAGAAATCAGATTTTTTTAACTATTTTAAAGTGTAATCCACACTTAGGAAAGAAAAATACTTATTTAGAAAACGTATAAAAATTTGAACGTAGGTGCACTCGACCTGGTCCGTTTCTAGGAAGCGCAAGTTCGAGTCCCGCTACGTTCAAATTTTTATACAATATATAAGTATGTATTAGAAATCAGAAATTCAATGTCATAATTTCACAAATTATTTCCCCGGACTCCACAAATATTTCATTAGTAAGCACAATTTTCAGATTTAAATGCTCAAAGTGAACCGCTTTGCAATGAATGTTGTAGAGTCTATTTTTATAGCTGTTATTATTGTCACAAGTAACGGCGTTAAATACGTTTTACTGTCTATTTTTGTGAAGTAAAATATTTTTTATTCTCTTTTTTTATAAAAAATAATCATATTAGTTATAATGCAAGATCAGTGTAAATGGTAAGATATTAGAACAGGTGAATGAAGTGGTATATTTGGGAAGTATGTTCAGTAGAGATGGATGTGGAAAGGCGTATTGCTGCCGGTAACAAGGTTAATGGAGCCTTAGCTGCATTGATGAGACGGCGAAACGTCAGCACAGCTGCGCGTTTGGCCGTACACAATGCAGTTTTGGTACCGA